>JAEIIJ010013058.1:0-68818 GCA_018904815.1 Drosophila ogumai | reverse complement strand
TTTTTTTTTTTGGGTGCTTTGAGTCACTTAATTGCGGCAATTTCTTTCGCCCACGCAGCAGCGAGCGAGTCAAGAGCGCTTTGGCTCATAATTTATAGTCATTATTATTGTAATTTCTCTCCAACAGACAAACGCAGCCGATCGCACGCAAAACAATAATACATAAAGTGAAAGTTTTGCACCTTTTGCCGTCGCACCGTAACAGCAAACAAGCGGCAAACGCATCAGCATAAACAGCTAAGCAAAACAAAAGTAAGTCTGTGGGTCTGAGAGATGGGATGATATGGGATGAGAAGAGTTGGGCCCACGTTTGGGGCCAAGACAATGGCTTACAAATGACTGGCAGCCAGTTCAAACCGAAACTGGCTGACAAATGAGACGGCGCCGTCGGTAGCCTCACTCGTGTTTTGCATCTAATGTTAAAGAGATGCAAAAAAACACTACAAAGATATCTTTGGAACCATCAATAAACCGAAAAACTCAGTTGTAGATACACGAAATTTCGACAAAAATCAGCTTTTGCCAGGCAAATCCCCTAACTCCACAAATATAATAAAGAAACGAGTGTTGTTTTTTTGACCTCCGAGGGGACTCTGAGCTAAGCTTTCTTTGCCACCTCTTTAAAGTGTGTCAAGCGAGCATTTGAAGCAATTATTTGTCATATTTTCTATTTGCGTTTTTGGCTTCGTTATTTCCGAAATGAGATGCAGAGAAAATAAACAGCATAAGCGTGGATGTGAAGAGCAGTCCCTGACCGCCGGTGACAAGGCGTCTTCTGCGTATTCATCTTTCAACTCATCAAAGCCCACAATGACTTTGGGCCTGAGATTTTTTGCACAAATGAAAGTGAACGTTTCTTTTTGTTGCTGTTCGTTGTTTGTTATTAATATTGTTGTGTTTGTGTGTTATTATTTTTTTTTGCCACATTTACAGTTGCTATTTTAAGCTTAAGTCTGCACTTGGTTGAAAAAAAAGAAGAAAAACAACGGAAATTTGTCAAGTAAATGTTGAATGCCAACGGTTTTTAAGCTAGGTGATTTTTTTGGATTTATTTTTAAGGGTTACGTTAGAGGTATACATTTTCAAAGGCAGCTAAAGCTGCTAAAAATGTATTAAAAAGTTGGTTTAAAGTTTTTAAGGCATTTATTCGAGGACCTAATTTTGAAAAGATTTATATTTGGCTTCTTAAAAAAGAGTCAGAATAATCTTCAGCAATTATAAATATTTTTCAGAACTACAAATAATTTTTTAATTGCATTCAGTACTTTTTTACTTAATTTCTAATTGTTTTAAATCATATTTAAACTTTTATTGGCCATTTACTAAATTAAATAATCAAGATTGAGTCTGCTTTTACTCCTCCTTATTCTTTTTCTTCCCAAAAACTACATCCAATTTGTGCACCAATTAAAATGTTTTATATTCCACTTAAAATTTGCACTTTGTAGAAGCCAAAAAAATTGTGCTCACCATTTTTTTCATCCAGTTTGGGCCAAAATCAGTTCATACTGCCAACAGCTGCCAACCGAAGAGCGACGATGCCAGCAAACGTTGTTGTTTCTTACTTGGCTGCTGCCAAAGCAGCTGCCAAAAGCGATTTGCCGTCAAAAGCACAGCGATACACACACACACACACTGCGGGCAGACACTGGAATATTTTTTCCTCTTCTTTATGGTTGTATTTAACAATATTTAACGCTTTTCTTTAAAACACTTTTCGATGGCTTTGCGCGCGTTTGGTTTTTCGGAATTTTCACAGGGTAAAATTGAGCCTGGCAAAACTTTCACTGCAATTAGACGAGACGAGACGCGAGGCGATCCCTCATAAGCAAATAAAGCAATGATCTTCGCTTCGCCAAGATTTATGATGCAGTCGCTCCGTCGGCACTTAACACACACTGTCCACCGCGAAGAAAGAGCCCACTGGGAGAGAGAACCGCACCGCACGCGCGCTGAAAACGAACTGAATGTGCGGAGCTTCAGTCGCCGATCGCGGGCCCCGTCAGTGGAGACTTTTTTTCTTCAAAACCTGGCTCCAGGTGCTCGCGAGTGTGTGAGAGAGTTTGGATGTGTCTGTGGCGGCGGTGGCTGTTAGGCAACTTTGCTGCCCACACTTTGCTCGGCAAAAGTCGCCGCTCTGCTGGTCCATTTTTGGCTTGGACCGCTCAGCAATAATTTTTTTCTTGCTCTCAGACGAGAGCCGCCTTTGCAGAAAAGACGGAAAAATATGAACGATTTGTGGCCAGGCAGCAGGCAGCTTTGATATTTGCTGCTGGCTTCCAAGTTGCCAGCTTTTTGATTGACGTAATTTCTGCGCTTGATATTCACTTGAATTTCTTGTATTTCCACATTTAACTGTTTTGGTGTCAGGCGCACATTACACGCCCACAACACCCACACACTCTCACGCACACGCACACACACTGGCGCACACACACACCCCCCGTAGGCGTTTCTTTTATATTTTATATATTATTTTGTTTCAAGTCTTCAAGAGTTTCGTGAACTTTCGCTCGGCACGGAACTGAATGGAACAACATGTGGGAGTGCTGAGCGGACCCTATAAAGCCTAATTTAGTGCTTGTCTCACTCGATCTGCTTGGCTGGCTTGCTTATGCTAATTAACCCGAGCTTAAACTTTGGTATTTTGGCAGAAAAAATCCAAAGACTTGGGCAACAAACTTGCCCCAAAATTGAAGAAATCGTAGAACTTAACTGCAGCTCACAGCTGACCGACCTTGCATCTGGTTTTCCGGATCTCTGAAGCCGGCCAGGTCCTTATCGTCCCAGTATCTTTATTGCAATGAAGTAATTTCCGCATGTAATATGGGGAGGAGAACTTGCAAAAAGAGTTCTCTCTTCTGATCTTACGGTAACCATTTTTTTTCCTTTGCCTTTTGGGGAACGCCCTGCTTGCACATTCATTTCTACGCCCCGCAATTATTTCATGCGGCAAATGAAGTATGAAGAAACATAAACGCAAAACGTGTGGCCCATACTAAGATGGCTAAAAGCAGAGGGTCTTAAAATAAAACAAAAACAGTGCAAAAATTAACAAGCATAATTAAAAATGCACGCGTTGGGAATGGCAACTTGAGGTCTCTCGAAAACATTTGAAAAAAATTATATGAAGGAGAAAAAATTTTAAAAATACAAGTTTGAAAAGTCAAACATATTTGCGGTAAAAACTTAATTTTCTGTTAAAAATCTAAGTAAATTAAGTTGTTAAAATCAAACAAATATGGTGAAAATATGGAAAATAATCTAAAATATATGTTGGAATTTGTCTAGATTAGAAATAATGGAAAATAAATTTAATAATAATAAAATAATCAATAAAACCCAAACATATACACAAATAAATAACATTTAATTACCAAAACCTGATAAATAAATTCCTTTTAATTAATATAACCTAACAAATAAATTACAAGTAATTCATAGTAACCCTTTGTTATGCAAAGACAGATGGCCATACATCACAGAGTTAGTTAACAGGGGGAAAACTTGGTTCACCTTGCTGGTAAACTATGCTAATTATTCTCATTTTCAAGACGAGCAAAGTCCCTTGTTTTATGTTCAAGCACTTGACTGCTTGGAAATTCAAATGATGACTCTGTAAAACATATTTTTCTAGCTGCCGAGCCTAAGCAAACTTCACTTCAGCCCGGCATTCCGGCGTTGGCTAATTAAATGCAGCGGAGGGGAATGCAACGGAGACGAGGGCGAAAAACCCACACGCGTCGTCTACACTTGGCATATTTAACACATTTAATGGAAAATCAACAAAACATCAGTATTTACGATGCTGCTACTTGTTCTAGGGGCAGCACGGCAGCTCGGAGGCGCCAGAGTCTGTCCTCTTTGCCGGGTTGTGGCTTTATTAAGTTGCTGTTGTTGCTGCTGCTGTCTGTTTTTATTAATAAGTCATATTTTTATATGGTTCAGCCGCTGCCCAGCAGCTTGATAATTTATGTTGTTTGCCGAGGCAAGTCCAAGCTGGGAGGATGACAAAAAGTCGGAGCATCGGCAGCAGCTGGACCAAGGGCAGCCAGAGCCAGGGGCGCTGCCCACCTGCATACGTGGGCATTTATTCATAAGGCACTCCACTTAACTCATTCACTCACTTCATTCATTCCATTCATAAAGTTTTTCGAGAAAATAAAAGCTCAAAAGCGAAGCTCAGTTCGGCTCGGTTCATTTTGTAATTAATTAAATGCAACTTTGTGTTGAAAAAGTGTGCCACTGCAAGACCCATGCAACAGGTTACAGCCGTATGATGTAAGTGTTTATGATTGTTAACAGCTTTTTATTGCGCTCGCTCTCTATTCTTTGTAGTATTTTTTTATGTTTTTGGTTAGCAGTGGGCGAAAGTTTGTTGCCTAAGTCTTTCGTTGTGGGATGCACTTTGCACCTGGCAGCTGACGAACCGGAAAGTAACCCAGACGTGGCCGAAAAAAAAAATGAAACTGTGTCAAATCACTAAACACATCAGATAATTGAAGCCATTCGCAGTCATTTGCGTGGATTCGCAAAAATATAATTGCAGGGCGAAAAACATTCGTGGAAAAAAATTCGCAAACGCTGAAAAATAGTTCAGGCATTGCGTAATCGCCTAAACATCTAATTTCTGTTTCAGTTTTCGTGATGAAAAAATTGCATGGCGTTAACAAATTAAGCAAATAGCAATGGATGTTGTTTGCTACTATTATTTATTCGTTTTTTTTTTATTTAATCTTCTTTTTTGTTGCATTTTGCCGGCACAGTTTTCACTTGTCTCCCACACACACAGCTGTTTAAATGTTGGGGAATTGCACAAAAATATGATCGAATCGGATCTGTTTGGAGCGGAAGCGGGGCTCTCGAGGGACGCACACCTTTATACCACAACGGAACGCAACCGTTTCGACGGATAAAACTATTGAGCGTAGTGCACACTAGGCGGTGCGCCGGCAGACTAAAGGCTGAGAGCCAGAGCGGCTGCAGTCTGCTTCTGGCCAAGTTAGTTGGCAAACAACAGCTGACGGATCTCTCCCTCTCTCTAACGAGGCAGCAAAACTAGTTTCGTTTGGCATTTGAAAATCTGTATAACAGTTGACCATAAACTGTGCTAAGCTGCGACTTGGAGAGAGAAATAGAGAATCATAGAGAGGGAATCTCAGGCCCCTGGCAGTGGCTAATTTGTTATTTTTATTGTATTTGTCAAGTCAACTGATAAATTGACTTGATATTGAAAATAAATTAATTATAACTTCCAAAAAAATTGGAACAACTTGGAGTCGGCTTTCGTGGTATAAGGCAGGCCTTTGAAACGGATAGAAGCGACTTTAAGTACTTGGAAAAATAAGTTTATTTTTATAAAAATAATATACAAATGAGGTCACAAATGCGTCATATTTGTATAAAAATATAAAGATTTGCTCATAGCCACGTCAAACTTGATTTTAGACTAACAAACACACTTTCCGAATGGAAGACAAATTGTTGCAAATTGATATCAAGTTGTCTAATTGATTCAACAGGATTTTGAGACACTGTAAATAATGGCCATATGTGATTCGTTATGCATTTCGATAATGATCTCTGCTCAAAAGAAGATCATCAATTTATGAATGGCTTAATTAATTAAGTCAAGTTCTTATCATGGGAGATACAAAAGGCGAAGCAAAGAAGTAGGCCACTTGGGGGAATCTGCCAGTGGGAGATAATTAATGATGGGGACAAGGAACTGGTTTAGAAACAGTATTTGATTTTTTTTCTTTAAAAAAAATGTTTCATTAAAATGAGAAAATATTAGGGAACTTCATATATTTATATAGAAATTTTTAGGTATTTTGAGGTGATTTTTTATAAGTTGAAAGTGTGTAAAAATCTTTGTTTAGCAACAGTGTTTTTTTTTCCCAAAAAATGTTTAATTAAAATGGACAGATGTTAGGGAACAAAGTAAATATATATTTCACAAGCAATTTGTACATTGTTTGTAGCGAATTTGTTTTTAAAAGCTGAATTATTATGTTTCATCATTTAATATATAAAAAATTAAATATTAAATATTAATTTGGCTTATCTTCTTCTTGTCTGTTTCAATAAAATTCAATTTTATTTCATTGGTGATTTATTTCAAGTTTTAACTTGTACAAATTCCTCCAGTCTTTTATTTACAATTATTTAAAAAGTTTATTGTGTATTTGACTTGAAAATGCAAAATGTGCAACGAATTCGCCACACTCAATTTAAGTGGCTGCTCACGTTTTGCATATATATATATATATATATTCATATATATATACATATATCTGCTGAGATCTTTTAACCGATACTAAAGTCTTTGCCTTTCGACTTTTTGGCCAGTCCCAAAGTCACGTTGCGCCCATAGACGCCACGTACGCATCAATGCAGTGACAGTCGCCGAGAGTCAGTCACAGTCTTTAATGTTTATGTTATTTGCGTTGCTTGCCTGTTTTCTTATTTATGTTTTCGCAGTGTCAAAATTATTGTTGCAGTTCAAAAAGCGGCTTATACGCTTCAATATTTGTAGGGGGTAGACACAGAGAGGGCTGCTTGCATAAGTACCAGTAATTGGCCAGGCCAAGGCGCCCATATATATGCGTCTAATATTGCTCCTCTCTCCACTCCACCCTCCCAGTCCTCACAGAAATATGATTTATGTTGCCCCTGCATTGCATAAGCTTAAGCCTGGCTTTGACTGAGCGATGACGTTATGCGAGGCGCGTGCTCAGAGCGGCTGACCCAAAAACCGAAAAAGCCACTACGGTAGTTTGACGCCAACGCTACCGAGGGGACATTTGGCTTAAATAGAATGCAAAATGTAAAATGGTAAATACAAAGTGGTGAGGCTGAAAATGCAACTGAAAGTCATAGAGCTAGAAAAAGAAGGATTTTGAATACTCTAACATTTTAGAAGGTGTTGAAATGAGGAATAAAATTAAATAAAAAATTAAAATAATAAAATTAAAATAATAAAATTAAATAAATAAAATATTATTTAAAGTTTTCAAGAGGAATTTCATGTAATTTTTAGTAAAATATAAAAATGTGTGCCATTAGACCTTTTAAAATCTTTTTATCTTTTAATCTGCTTATATTTTTATGATCTACTATTATTTAAAATTTTAAAGATATTTTTTTAGGTGATTAGTTAACATTTTGTTAAGATAATGGATGGATGATATAATAATAGAAAGCTTTGTAGGCCTATTTGTCCTCTTAAAAGGGCGAAAACCTTGCTCAATATACATAATAATATATACCCTATATGGAAGACTTGCTTATAAATCTTGAATGTCAACGTTGGAATGTAGCGGAAATTTAGAAATCAATCCTAAAACAACCATCTTTTTTACAAAACCAGTTTGTGTTTTAATAAATTTACTATATATTAGGAGGCACCTGCCAACTGTCTTTCCTCCGTAAAAACTTTGCAAAATGCTTATTTTCCGCCTGGGACACATCTGCCCTAGTTGATGGCACCGATGGGTAGAGAATCTCAAGCCGAGAGCCACCGAGCGTAAACAAGTTGGCCTGACAGCGCAGTTAGACATTAGATGGCCAAGTGATGAGCCTGTTGAGCGCGTTGCTTGCCAGCTTTTGCAAATTGCCTGGGCTCTCAGCGAAATACGAAATGCGGCGAAAAGATCGCCGCCGGGAGGAGTGCGAGTGCCACTGCGAGTAGGAGTACCGTTGGTTGCCACACCAACCTACATACATAGCGCAACACGAGGAATGCAATTTCAAGTCAACTTGCAACTCCTGGTCCGTGTAAGATAATTGAAAAATGCGTAAGTTGGACCCTGATGTCAACCAAAAGGAAGTCGGGGTGAGCGAGAGAGAGGGTCAAGTCTTCGGTAGAGAACTCTATGCATTTTCCACAGATTTTCCCTGCACGCACTTTCCGCCGAACAGGCCAGAACTCCCAGAGCAAAGCCAGGAAAAACCAGTTTCGTGTGTGTGTTTTCCTGTAGCTCTGCCCCTGCTTTTCCCCCTGTTTGCGCTCATTTTCGTTACGTACGGAAAGCAAAAGGCATTGAAAGAAGAGGAGTCGAAGTCATCGAGTGGAAGAAGTATCTACGAGCTGGATGTTGTTGTGTTTTGGCCATTAGAGGGGCCAACAAACACACACACTCACACGCATGCAGGGAATGCTAGCGGTTATGGAAATTCCTTTGAAGCACGCAGACACACACACAAATACTGGTGAAATCATGGCCAACAAAGGATGTGAGGAAGCAGGCAGGCAGAGGCACCTAACAGCTAACAAAACAAAGAGCCTCTCCCCGAAGTGTTGTTGCTTTTGGCACTTGGCCGGCCATGGAAAATTGGCCGTTTTGCTGGCATAGATACAACACTTGCTCCTCGGGGTATCATCGTTACGATCATCGTGATCATGATCATCATGGTGATCGTGTTTGTCTGGTAGCAGCTTGGGCCATGACAGCGCGCTCTCTCAACTGCTGCATGCCAATAGAAATTCGGTTAGGATTTCTGTTCTTTCCGCTCATCTTTATTCTTTTTGAAAGAAAAGGAACGAAAGAAAAATGCCTAATCAGCATTTTATTGTTGTATGATAGCCACTACTGCTGCTGCCACTGCTAACAAGCGGAGAGTGGGAAATGGTAGCGTGACTTTCGATGGAAGTGCCAGGCATAATTAGAATATAAATGCCCACTTTGTAGTTGTAGTATCTCGGGTATCCGAGGCAGTTGTGGGGATTATGTGGATCATGTAATTGCTACTTGCTGCTTGAACTCTGGCTGCATTTCCTTATTGCCAAAACAATCAAAACAGTTGGCCGAAGAAGCGGTTTTTGTTTTGTGTGGGAAATGTCTTGCAGCCTTGTGAAGTAATCCCATTGCGGGCTAAGGAGTAGTTAAGGTTGAAAAAATGCTGTAAATATGTGAAACCAAGCGAGGGTTTAAAGGGTTTTATCTACATAGTTTGCATTAATTTGTATGTTAAATCTAAGGGTCTTTTCTACGTTGTTTATTGTCCTAATAGGTTGTTATAGTGTTTTGATAGGCAATATATTTTAGAAGATATATGTAGCTGAAAATACAAATTTGTAAATATATAGTATACAATTTGTAGTTACATTTAATTTGTATGCACATATTTCAACAATTTTCTTTTAAAAGTTTTCCTCATTTACATTTATTTTGCATATTAAATGCATTCCACAAATTGACGCATTCAAGTACCGCTCGTAGAACAGTTAGAAAACAAAAGACTTGAGCAAAAAACTTGAATAAATTATCGTAAGACTGAACAATTATCAGAGGGAGACCTCGCTGGCGAGGGGCTGCATTTTCTTGGCTCTTTACCAATTAATCAAACGGCTACAGAAACGGTAAACGAATTATGTAACTAATGCACCAACTACGCCTTCTGTTGGCTAGCATCTCCAGCCAAGCGTTTGACGCCATTAAACTGTACAACATTTCAAACACTTGCCTCGAGGGCAGCTCAGTTCATCGTCTCTCCAGTTGGTTTTATGTTTTGGGCGTTAAAAAAACGTACACAGAAAAACTGGTAACAAGAAACTGGTAACTGATATGCATGCGCAGAGCGTGTAAATAATTAGAACTGAGAACTGGCAGCCAAGCAGAGCTAAAGGCCAAGAGACAAAAGGCGGCCAGAGCATGATTAGGAACTTTTCCGAGAGATGAGGGTGTGATTTGGGTATAAGCTGCAAATGACTTAAGACCCTGAGAATATTTTAGAGTATTTTCCCAAAATAATATTTACATGAAACAAGAACTTCTTGGGGAAAGGAGTACCTATGAGGGTATCTAACCTTCTATCAGCCCTCTAAGCTTCTCTATTCTTCAGGCACAAAAAAGGAATTTAACTGAAGCATAACTTTGAGCAAGCGGCGGGGCAGAGTTAATTTTTATGGCTATAACATTCATTTGCCGGTAATTATGACCGAGCACTGAATGAAGCCGACGAAGAAGAAGAAGCGTAGAAAAAGCTCAGCTTGTAATTAGACAGCCAGCCAGCGGCAGTCCTTAGGACGGGCCAATGAACTGCTCTGTCCAACGAACTTGATTTGGTCTACGGGTTCCGGGCTCCGGCTCCTCCTCTAAAGAGTGTGCGTATGCAAATGGATCCGCAAAAAAGGTCAACGCTGCCCCCAGACAACGGGCTCTGGCAACAATTACAAAATATGCGTTAAAAATGCAGGGCCGTCGTCGAATCGAACAACACGACGGCCAGAGACTATGGAGACCAGCAGAAGGCAGAAAAAAAGTACTGAAATAATATGGCCACAAATCGTGATAAGCAATGCCGGGGCAAAAACTTATTGGCAAACATTGGCCAACAACAAACAGCAACAAAAACAGGCTTGGCCTGGCCGGCAACAGCAACAACCAAATGGTCCAGGACAGCAGGCCAGCCCAGGCCAGGGAAGGCCAGGCCAGACCAGGCAGGCAGGCTGGCTGGCTGGCTGACTGGCTGGCAACGGCGGCAGCATTTTGTGAACCACTCTATTTATCAGATACGCGCGAGGGGGAGTGGACCGTGGAGGCTGCAGAGGATTGGGGTGGAGCAGTGGGTCCCAGGCCAGTCGCAGGCCAACTAGTTGGCTCAATTGCTATGGCCAGCGTACATATTATTGAGCGATTTTTAGTGCTTCTCTCGCTCTCGCTGCGCTCATATTTTTGTTGATGGCGCGCTGAAAGTCAACGCGATATCTCCCCTACATGTGTGTTAGTAGTAAAAGTTGTTGCAGCTACGGATTCAGCATCAGCTCAGCCTCAGCTCAGCCTCAGCCTCAGCTGAGACTTTGGAGTGAACGACCATCAAGGTAAGACTTGCAGCAAACAATGGCCAAAGCCGCGCACGTCGTGCCCAAGTTCCAGGTGAATGTGCGCGGCGGCGGCGGACTGAACCCATTCCCATTCCCATTGCCAGGCCCAGTCCCAGTCGCAGTCCCAATCCCCGCGGGACCCGTTCTCCGTTCTCCACCCAATTGGCGGGGTGTAGCCACTGCCCGCAGAATTGTAACGCGTTTTTCGCCCAAGTATTTGCCGAACCCGAAGACGGCACACGGCACTCGCCGCTTTTATTGTTTTTGCTTATTTGTTTCTACGCATTAATAACATGTTCGGGCGCTGCCTGTTTTAAAAATATGCATATATACGGGGCTAGGGAAAGGATATATCCAGAGAGCGATCCCACAGGCTCGTCGGCGTGCGTGTTGCCGCCCTGCCTGTCCGTCTCTATCCGTCCATCCCTCCATCTGTCTACTAATAATAGTAATACTCGGCCAATAATAAGTTTTAATCATCATGATAATGGTGTGCTTATGGTAAGCTCCCTTCAGCCATCCTGCCGCTCCTCAGCTGATGTCTCCATACAAATCGCCTTGCTCTTGTCGGATTTTTATACATTTTTGCTTTTAAGCCAACTGCCTGGATGGCTGACTCGCTGTTGACGTGGGCGTCATATTTGGATTGGTGGTCCCAGCATCTGCTGGAAAAATCTATAAACTCTTTGCTATATTTTTTATGACTTTTGAAAATCTTGATATTTACTAAAGAAGAAACATGAATTTCTAATAAAAATTCTCTGGAAATTCGATTGGTAACCAGTTCTGCGAAACTGATACCGATTAGGCTGAAGGTTGTAAATAGAATACATTAATTTTAGTATTTAAATAAATATTTAAAATAAGGAAAACTATCATACAATAAATATGGCTTTTAAGTATAAAGTAAACTACATTTTTCTTTAGCACTTTTTTAGATTTTTCAGAAGAACTTTCAAGTATAAATTGTTATAATTAAATTCTTTATGAAAATGAGTTACCAAAACTTGTTCAAAAGCTGAATCACAACCTACTCTTTAGTTATAAAATATTTCATACTTTATTCCCTCCCAAATCCGTTATCTTTACAGTTACAATTTAACTCAAACGTGGGTGGTTTGTACAACATTCTCCATATATTAAAGAAATAAAAATTGAATGTAATTAAAACGGTGCCAATGAAGGCTTTGTTCCGTTTGGAAATGTCAGAACAGGCCAGTTCGGAGAGCAACAACTGGCCAAATGCCAAACTGGTTTGCTTTTTGGCCAAAAAAACAAACATTTGCATATAAGAAACGATTGAAATCAATGCACACACATGGGAGACAGACCCCCAAAGTGGTTTGCCTTGAGTGCGAGAGGGCACAGAGTGCTCGGCCATTAGAAGCGAGAGGAAGCTGGCGAAACAGCTGACCGACCAGGTTACTGACGCATCTCTTGCCAAGACAATTTAATATAAATGCGAACAGGTTGAGGTCTACGGCTATAAGTGTATTAATCGCATTAGCTGTGACCTTAATTATGCCTAAATATCTCCCAAGAAGATCGAGGCTTAAGCAAACAAAAGACTTAGGCAACGAACTTGGCCGAAAGCAGAACTTTCCTCTGGCACAGCATTAAAGTTTATGACAATTTAATTAGTTTAATCGATGCGATGAGATCCGAATGGAAGGCAGGCACCTGGCAGGGACTACCTGCTTGGATATTTATGGAAATCATAAAACTTAATTGTTGCATAAGTTAGCTAGCAGCGAACGATGAAAGGGGTTGCCTAGGAATCGGGATCTGCTGGTGCCTGTTCTGGGTTCTGGGATCGCTTAAGCCTCTTTAATAGTTTGCTTTGGCTGGCCGATGATTAATGCTTATTGCTCGTTTGCCCTTTAGGCTCTAGTCTCTCGCACATAACTGTAAATCGCTGGTGTTATTAAACGCAATTACTGTCAATAGTATTTCTCGTCTTGGCCATAATGAATTGCACGAATTTCGCCGTATGAGGCCGAAACAAAACCGAGCAAAATGCGAAAGTTCAAAGACACACACACTCGCCTTGAGGGAAGAGGGGGAAGCGGCTTCATTCATTTTCCATTAACAAAATCTATACGTATTTATTGTTTCTCTCATTGTTCGTTCCCCAAACTTAACGAAAGCCTTTAATAGGATTGGGAATTTTACATATGTTTCGTACCAGTCGAGATCGTGAATGGGCTCAGTTCGGACAGTTAAGATCCGATTGCCTGTGATGCGTGCGGAATAAATTTTTGATGATCTCATGTCGCTGTACGACAGCTCGAGGCGAAAACACTTAAGGTGACATAAAAATTCCCTGTGGGAAAGCAGTTAAAGAACTTTGCTCTTGAAATAAGAAGGGAATTGGTTGTAAAGTATACGAGTATATAGCCTGCGACAAAGTTTTAGTGTTAGGGCAGTCTCTCTCCAGAAGGCCATTAAATTTTTATTAGACCTGCAAGTAAGTCGGAGGTGGAGTTTAACTACTTGGAAATACTATATATATTTAATTTGTTTTTCGCTGCAGCAGCCTCTGTAAGAACCGATGCATATCATTAAGATGTGATCAGTTTAAGCCATTTGTTCGGGGCCATAAAATAGTGGCCACCATAAACGTATTATTTGAACCATTTTCCACTTCGGGGAGCCCACCGACTCATATCAATTGCATTTTGGGCCTGGGAATTGCATCACTTGTTGAAAATCATTTCACAAATTCATGAAATGCTTGAGTTTGGATTGGGCTTCCTTCGAAATATTTTTACAAGCGGGACAAGTTACCAAAAATAGTCAATTAGCAAATGATTTTAAGTTGCCTGGGCGGGTTTATTTTGATTATTTATTGACAGTTGCCTGTTATGTGCTCAAGAAAACAGCAAAAGCTGGCGAAGAAGTGAACACAAAAAAATACAGACGGTGTTTCGTAAAGAGCCCAACCCAGGCGGAGGCAACTTTCACTTGACTTGTCTCCACACGATTTGTATTTTATGCTGTGTGTATTTTTTCGCCCCTCTGAGTTAAGCATTTATTTGTTTAGTTTGTTATTGGCGGGCCTGCATTGCCCGTTGGCTGGCCCGCTGCCTTGTGCCACAGCTGATTTGCCACACTTTGGATTTGAGCACGTCAAGTTCGTGCCTCGAGTCTTTCGTTGCGCTTGCCTGGTGGCCCGTTGCCCCGATCCTGAAGCTGATACACCGGTGCCAATGCCCATGCCCATGCCCCCTTGTGGCCCATTGTGGCTGCCGGGGCGTATGGTAATAATCATTTTGCACGGCCCATGTTGGCGGCATGCGACTTTGTAGGTAAATTGCGCTTAATGATTGTGTTCAGCGGACTTTACAATATATTGTGAGCACATATATATGCGTGAGTGTATATAGAGGTGTTGCCAGTGATGTCCCTCCCTCTCTGCTCCTTCGTGACCCGGCAGGAGGCTGACTTAAATTCAATTAGTGGGCAGCAGCAGCAGCAGCAACCGCTGTAATTTATTTTAAAACACTTATGTTTAAGGCCTCCCATAATAAAATTACTTAATATTAGGTCGAAGCTGCTGCTGTGTCGTGCCGAGCCCCGATTAATTTTGCATTAGCGTCTGGCTCTTATTACTCCCTTATTTTTTTTTTTTTGTTGCTTTGTACTTTTATATTTTGTGATTTATATTCAAGGCTGTGGGGCAAACTTTTGTGAAAAGATCGACCAAAAACGCTAAGCAGAAACGTGTTGGCGAATTCCGCATGCCTGCGGGCGCCAGATAAATCTGTGTGAATAATTTTTAAAAATAACTAGAAAAGTCTAAACAAAAGCAAGTTGGCACAAAGCCAGTTTGGCAAATATTAACACGCCTTGGAAATATTTTATGTTAAATCAAACTAAATAATAAACAAAAGGCAGTCATGAGCAAAATAAATTAAGATTTATATATTTTTTTATATCAAAAATAATTAATAATGGTGCTGAAAAAAAGCACAAACTACAAATTTATATCTCATTTGCCGCCCTCAAGTATTTTGCAGTTACTACTCGACCTTGGAGGGGCGGTAGACATTACCGTCTCACCTCAATGAACAGCAAAAGCTATAACAAATATAGATATATAAGCACTATATATATTAGGAAACATGTGAAACTGACTAACAAACAATTGTTAAACTCCGGCTCAGCTGATGGGCAGTGAAATATAATGAACAAACTTGAATACATCTTGATTAAGAATAAACGCTCCAGCAATTAAATAAATGAGTGTGTTAATCAATGAGATCAGATTCCCCAAGAGATTGTTGTTTTTGAGTTAACCTCTAAACAAATTCGTAATTGAAACAAATAGTCCCATACATACGATATAAATATTTAAGTTAAAAAATAATTAAGCATTATTAGGGCTGAATAGAAACCGCAATATCGAGAAATACCACAAAGCCCATAAAAAACTAAATTAAATAACATGAAAAGCCATAAATAAATTGGCAATCGAAGAGCTCAAACTTGTTTTCTGCGGTCAATTTTAGGCTAATAAGCTAATGAGTAGACAAGATCTTTTATATATACTTTGTATGCACTTACCAATAATTTGTTGTTACTCATTTCTCCGCAAAACAAAATGTGTTGGCCGGTGTGGAGATGTATTTTTAGCAAGGTGCTCTTTTGATCTGTTATTTCTTTGATTTATTTATTTATTCACTGCACAAATTAGACAATATTTGTTGTACTTTTGAGTGCCACAAGGCACAAACACACGCACACACACACAGTACAGGCAGTATGGCTTTCAGTTTGCTGTTTTCTCCCTACACTTATTCACGTTCTGCAAATAGGATGAGCTAGTGGTTGGTCATGGTTATGCAACGCCAACGCAGGCAAAAATCAATTGCACTCAATTGGAGTGGCCATAAATAAGCAAGGGGCGAACATTTATCATCTGCGGCTGCAGCCAGCCTCAGATTTGCAGCTCACAAATTGCATTGGGCCCGCTGCCGATCATTTGTTGTGTTGGCGTTTAATTTGCCAATTGTGATGAGTTATTGCAAACTGTTTGCATTGGCAAATCCGCATCTGAACTACATTGCTGCAGCATCAGCATCAGCAGCAGCAGCAGCAACAGCACCAGCTACAGCGGCTTCATTAAGCGCTAAATTTAGACAGGCCCGCGAACCGGATATGGCTTAATGCCGAACCCAGCCGATATCCAAGATCTGGCCACTGTCCACCAGCCCCCAGATTGTTGTAGGCAGCACTGGCAGCCACGGCAGCATCACCACCAGCCCCAACTTTATTTAAACACAATTATTTGCTGGGCCAGGCCAAGAGCAAAGAGCCCCCTTTTGCTTGCTGTTCACTTACACATAAATTTGCATGCGCAACAAATTTGCTGCAGCTTCGTTTTGGCTGCTGTTGCTGCTGCTGCTGCCGTTGATGTTGATGTTGTAATTTAGTTAATTTTGCCTATTCCAAGGTGGCAGCAGGAGGGACCCCTTAAAGAACACAACCCATGTCAGAGCCAAGTCCGCTGCGGAGCTAAATCTGAGGCTGACTCAGAGCAGGAGGCTCATGCCAAAAGGCTCGTGCTCCGTCTGGCTTGCGTTTTTATTCTGTTTTCGTTTCTTTTATAGAGTTGTTGGCTTTTGATTGCGTTGGCGTTGTCGTTGTCGTTGCTTTTGCTGTTTCTGTTGCTTTTGATTCTGCAAGTTTTTTGCATGTTCGCTAGCCGTTGTAGTTTTGTTTTATTGCTGCCAATTTGGCTAATTGTATATAGGTAGCGACAAAATACAGCTTTAAACGATTTTCTTTGAGGTTTATTATGCGTTTAGCAATTTATAAGTCTTTTTGAAATCTTTTGTTCGTGTTAGTGACATAAAATAGTTTGTTGCAACACAGTTCTGGCACTTTTCAAAGTTACTAAAATGTATATAAATTATATTAAAGACATTTTTCGTAATATAAAAAAAAAAAGTTTGAAGCTTCTATTTTATTTTTATAAACATTTCATTATTAATATTCATAAAACAATTCATTATTTTTCAATATTTTACACTTGTATTATTTTTTTCAAAGTCATTATTCCACACAATCACTAATAAAAACATATTTTTATCCAAGGTTTTAGTCAAAATGTTTATTGAAGTTATGAAAATTTGTATTTATAATTACATGTTTTAATCATTGACCATTTAGTAGTTCATTTGAATAATATTTTATGTTTTTAAAAGCCTTTCAATTTCTTTAATACTTTGATAAAAAATAACACTTAACACAGGTTAAGAATCTTTTTAAATTATTATTATTATTATTAAATTTCTTTAAAGTCCAGTAAATTAAGAACTTGATTGTCATTTATGAAGACTTTAATATAAGATCTTTAAACTTTTAAATTTTAGGAGCTCCCAGCTTAAATAATTATTAAAAGATTCTGTAACTTAGCAGTTATTTATTATACGAATTTGCAAAGTTCTTAAGACTCGAGGTCTTTTTTTAAATTAATTTATAAAACTTTGACTTCATTGCTATTATTAAACACAATTTTATTTTAATAAAATACATTTTTGTTCAATTCAATTATCACATCTTTCACAATTATTTGTCTGAAATGGAGTTCAGGATTTAATTTGGTTTTTGAAAACACTGTTTTTGCAGTATTTTGAAAATATTTGAATAAAATATTTTCTGTTAGTAATACTATTTTCTTTAGTGATCGAATCTCTCACAAATGTAATGATTGCAATTACGAAAAATTAAAGTAAAGCGCGCACACGAGTAATCATTCAATTCCTGGCAATGATTTTCCTTTTAATTTTTCCTTATTCTTCGACGCGTCGACGATGCGCGCCGACGACTTGGCTGGCTATTAAGCACGACTCGGAATGCGGCAAGGCGAGCAAAAGCTGCCCCAGCAAACCCCCCAAAGTGGCCAAAACGTAAGCTCCAAACGACGTAAGCACGGCGGTCAACGAACGAGCATATATCGTAAGCGCGACAGAGCGAGAAGGCACGACGACTCAACTCACAAATGCTAAAGAAGAGCACAGCACAGCTCACAGATCGACGATCACCTCGCACATTGAAGTTAGCAGCCGGACTGAGGCGCGCGCCTCTCCGGGCCAAGATTATAAGGCTCCAAAAGCCGGCGAAAGGAACTCACCACCATGGTGGGGGCACCACCGCCACCACACTTGAACTTGACCAAATGCACAAATTGCAGAGGCGGACGGCCTCCACGGGAGCACGTGAGCGGGAGATCGCTCTGGTCTCTCTGGGGGCTCTCTTAGGTAAACAAAACGCTTTCCAGCTGGAAAGCTGAGAGCTTGTTGAGCGGCGAACGGGTTTTGCCTCGGCGGAATCACGTGGCCGGCATCGGTTTGTTTTGGTTTTTCAAGTGTTGTTGTTTACAGCCGTGACGTCATTGTTTTGACAATTCCAATTGGCAACAAACCGCTCTCCCTCTCTCTGAAACTGGCTCTCTTTCGTGCTCTTTGGTGGTGAATTTCTTCTCCACGAAACGAAAGACTTAGGCAACGAACTTGACTTGAGCGCGCTGACGCAACGAAAAAATTCGAGAAAAATGTTTGAGACGAAAAATAAAAAATAAAAGAAGCATATTGAATTTCGCTTTAAGTCGCTGGGCGTGCAAAACTCCGTTCTTACGCTAAGCCGCACATTTGTCTGGCTTTGAAATCAGCTTAAAATCAACGCCTACGTGGGTGTCCATCGCTCTCGGGTCTCTCCACTATACCCAACCATAAATAACCATCTGCTTATGGATCGTGTCTTTCGGTGTGCGAAAATTTGGCATTCGATTTCATTCGTGGTATTTTTCAATCGATGCAATGACATCACAACACTTGACTGACAGTCCCCCAAATTGCATTAGACACTGCAAATATTCGTAGCCCGAGTGCATTGCGGTTTGTTCTTTGTGTATTACTCACTGGATATATATTATATATTTTATATATAGAGAAGTTTTTTTAATGACTCTCAAGTACACACAACGGGTGGTCACCAAATAAAAATAATTTTGGTTAGCTTGATTTGTCATTACATGATTAATTGTTGAGGTGCGGATATTCGTACCATAAAATGTTTACTTTTTAGAGGTAAAACAATTAAGGAATATATTTATAAATGACACACCTTATTAAAATATTGTATTGTAATATGAGTCACTCGCTTACAGAAGTTCCTGTTGTAAAAATTCATTATTTTCAATCATAAAACCATAAAAAAAACCTGAACAAAACTCTAGGTTCTGGCAGTCTATGAGATCAGCAATCATCACTAAAGAAAGATCGCATCACTTGCCCACAAAAACTCTGTTAAACTGAACGAAAAGATAATCGCTGTGCTGTCGGAACAGACCAATTTTTTAATATTAAACATAATTGTGTACTAATTTAGGGGCAAATCATGAAATCTTCAAGGAATTCCGAGCCAGAGATTGCTCAACACAACACCTAGCTCCACTTCGTAGTAAGCTTACCTAAAAACGGTAACTATTTTCGCAGCTCTTATGCACAGGCAGTTGATGGATTGTTTGGGCGTTCGGACAAGGTGTTCATCATAGTCAAAGCTTGGCACATCGTGCCTATGTTGACCTGGTTGCATAACCGTCGGACCACTTCCTCCTCCTACACCTAAGCAGCTGGCTGGCAATTAGTCAAATGCAAGCGCAAACACAATCCCAAATAAAAAACAGAAGCTGGCCAACACTTTGCTTAATTGAATTAGCAACATCTTGGCAAATATTTCCCAACGTCTTATTTGATGTGCATTTAATTACGGATTTTGGCATTGAAGTTGGCCCTAAAACGCGATATCTGCCCTGCTGGTGCGTCCTTTACGACTTTGGCACTATTTTTTATTAGCACAGATCACAGACAATGTAACTAATCGCCAGGGATTTCTTTTTATTCTTTACGACCATCCTCCAAGTGGCAGCAGCAGGACCAGCTCCGTTGATGAGCAGCGGTGCGAGGTGCGTTGACAAGCGACTGGCGGTGGTGTGAAGTGGACGCGCCGTGCCAGTGAAGAGGCCTCGGCCAAGATGTCAGTTTCAATTTGAATGCTCAACTTAATCCGCGCGTCAGGCCAACTCATCTCATCTGTGTGGATCCCTGTTCCCATGGCTCTTGGCCTCATCGGGAGTTGATGCCTCGGCTAGGCAATTTGCGCGGCGGCTTCGCTTCAAAAGCGGCCATGTCCAAGTCAAGTGTGTGTATGCGAAGACGGGGTATATATTCAAAATTAATTTCAACCAGAGCTAAAATTTTTTAATTATGGGTCTGCATTTATACACATACACACACACATAGTGCCCGGGTCTGACATCGATTCACGCAGGATCCATTTGGGGCGGCTTAATTGAATTCCTGGTAAGTCTTGTAAGACTTCCATAAGGTTCCATATATCCCCGGTTTCGAGCTCTAGTGTGGTCCTTGCCAATGCCAAATTGATTTGTTTACAAGGGTCAGGGATAACGTGTTTGTTTTTACAGTTAACATTGAAAAATGAAACTGTTGCATGTCGACTGCCAATTAAAGATGAATCCTCCAGAGTCCCCGCTCCTAGGTAGCCGCAGTTTAAGTAGCTTTAATGAAGGGTTTGCACTGGCTAAGCTGCCGCAAGGCCTTCGACCAAGATTGCACTCTGGCCTAAGTAAAGAGACAGACAGATTGATGATGGTACCCGGTCTTGGTTACACTTGAAATATATTTTTAAAGCATTTTTTTGATTTATTTTAAAAGATTTTATATACATAAGGTATAAATTTGAGAAAGGTTTATTCTCTGCTTAAGTTTTAGGTTACTCTGACTTCAGAAAACTGGAACAACCAAAGTCCTTAACTTAATTCCAAAGTTCAATGAGCTGCCAAAACCTATTCACACCCCATTTTGGCTTCCAGAAACTTTAAGGTGCAAATGACCAAAGATCACCGGAATTACATCGATAATCTCTTCATGAAAGAAGTCCAATTTCGCCTTCAGCTTTATTTTTTGGGTCATTTTTTTCGGGGAAGAAAACGTGGCCATCAGATTGGCACGATATTGCCTTCGCTTAGTCCATCTGTCAGGTGAATTTTGTCTGGGTTAACGGTAGCTCATTGAAATGATTGATCGAACACCCACCAGAGACAGCAGCCAATTAAGCCATTGACACACTTTCATCTCTCGCCCCCTGGTTCTACCTCCGATGGCAGATCAAACCGAGTGCAGCCAACCAATTACCCATCGCCGGCGAGCTCGTTCACACATAACTGCAAATCCATGACCGAATATTAAATGGAAGAACCCATAGATCTAGCTGGGAGTAGTGGGGCTTAGGAAACCAGTTGCTCGTTGGCTGCTCATCGCTCATTTGACTGCTTAAGCGTCGTCTTGGTTTGGGACAGAGATTGCGCCAGCAAGTGAATTCCTGACCAGGCCAGACTTGAGCACAGCGATCTGAAAGCCATTAAAAATGGTATAGCTACGAGGCACCAGCTTAGCTTTGGCTCAGTTCGATGCTGATTAGGCAGACGACTTCGAGTCGCCAGGGATGACAGCTGCACTCTGGGTCCCTTACAAGAAGGTTCTCTTCGGTGGAAGGTCCTTGGCACACGTGTGCTCTGGACCGGCATTTGAATGTTAAGTGATTGGCTAATTTGCAGCTGAATTCTTAGTTCTGAGTGGCTAAAACCATTAAATGCTGCTGCTAAGGAGGGCCAAGAAGTCTTATAAATAACCTATAAAGAAGGTATCGAATTTACAAATATTTTAAAGTTAATTGAACAAACGTATAAAACGCATTAAATTTATAAATAGTTTTAAATTAATAGAAATATCTTCATTTCCCAGCTAAATAGCCTTTCAAAATCAATTACCCATAAATATTAATAAAAAATCAATTTTTACAAAGCCCAGTTTGACAGGCACTCTATTTGAAAGCCCTTTCTGTTACCATAAATATACCTATACTCTAGCCCTTGGGACATGCAAACATTTGGCCAAGCCTCTGCAAATAGCATTCAGTGACAAATTAGCAGCTACACTTGGCCGCATGTCTATACTCCGGGTCCTAATGAGCCGGCTACCAAAAGCCACCGAAGGGCCCTCAAAACGGCAGCCATTTGTAAATGCTAATTAGAAAAGCAAGTTGCCACTACTTGGAGTTGCAGTGGCAGTGGCAGTTGCAGTTGCAGTTGCAGTTGCAGTGGCAGTCATAAATTGCGTATGCAAGCCTTTCCTTTTCTGCTTTTTTCCCCCTTTGGGAATCCAGACTCAACATAGGCAAATGAACTGTCAACTGGAATGTGCTTGTGCCTTTCTGGGCCCCAGGCAAAGGCCTGGAGGAAGTCAGGCATGATCTACGGCAGGGGCGTGAGTCTGTGTGAGCCAAATAACACAGGCAAATAATAAATCAGGAAAGGCCTAGAGGCAGAGCTTCTGGTTTGGTTTGCTTTCGTACGCAGGAGAGAGGCCGGTTAGAAAATATTTTCGCTGTCAATTTCAGTGTGGATAGGCGCGAATCGCTTAAGCGCCTGTCTTCCCTCATCTGCCACGCCCACGCATTTGTAAGTTGGTGCTAAAAACCAAAGTCGACTCCTCTCTCGTTTCTAATGAGCCCAGTTTGTTTGATCAGCCTCAAGAGGCAGTGAACAGTGAACAGTGATGCGGGTTGAGTGTCCGTCGGTTGTGGCTAACCCCGAAAGGAGGCAAAGCCCACTGGGGTCTCGTCTCTCTACCAATTTAGCGCAAATTGCAAAAATATGCCGGAGAAACAAAGGCAGAAAACTCATCCGCAAAACAATCATAACACTGACCTCAATTTCCTGCCTGCCGCAATCACATTTCCTAGCCAGTTCTCGCTGTCCCTGTCTTGGCTCTGTAATTCTAATCAGATGCACAGAACAACGAGCAGCACCGCAATTATGATGGACGTTCTATACGGAGGTACCGTGGGTCGAAGGCAATTATTCTTTAATTTATTTATAAGTATTTTTAAATTAGTTTCATATTTACTTAAATTTTTTCTTTAATAATTTTATAAATTTATTTAATGTTTATTTTAGAATTATGTCTTTAATATTTCTTTAAATTTATTTTATAGTTTTTTTTTTAATTTATTTAATATTAATTTTCTGTCTCCAAAATATGTGTAGTTGTCAGTTTAGAGCGGTGGTGCCCATAGGCCTGACTCGCAAGTTAGCAGGTTTCTCTGCCAAGCCTCTGTAAACAACACTCTTATATTTATTTATTTTATTTATAAATATAATTCATTATTTATAGAGCTTAATCCCATAAAAAAATCTCTAAAATGCCAATGTATTGTTTATAGAAACAATTCCCTTTAATATAACCACATTTTGGTTTTCTAAATATATTAATTTATATTCCATTTTAAAAATTTCCTTTCCTAAAATATTTTTTTTACTTTCAAACCACTGTGCCCCGCGGTCGGGCCAATTGTAGAACATGAAAAATCAATAAAACTACGAAGAAATTTCTTTTGGCTGGAGGTAGCGGTGTGTACGTGGAATGGCATTTCTATTTTGGCTGATGATTTGCTTTTGATGATGCGCACGAACAGGAACGGGGCAAAATAGAACTGGGAACAGCCATGGCCATCGATGGTGTGGAAACCCGAGAGACTCTCTACCATAGAGATGCAAAAGTAGCACAGCAATTGGCACAGAAATGGAAATAATTTGCATTTAATGGCATTCGCCGCGTGGGCCGCATGTGATGGAACCCTTCTCCGCGAGGAGGCGGTAGAAGAGGAGGTTCCTTTGGTCCCTGCATTATGCACTAATGTCGGTCCAAGTTCAAATCATTAGGCGCATGGTATGGAGTATGGAGTATAGACAGTCTTTGACTGACCGGCGGATCCAAGAGTCCGAGGGACCAATGTTCCCGGGCAATTTGCAGAGTGCGCTGTCACGATTAATAACGCTGTCATAATAACACTTTTCTGTGATTGATTTAAGACAATTACAGAAAAGAGGAACACAGCGCTCACGTTTGATGATGAGGAATGGGGGCTGGAATAGAGTGTTCTTCCGAAAGGGTTCTCCGTGGCTCTGAGCTGTGAGCCCTGAGTGATTGGCGCTGGCCGCAGCGCTTAAGAAAGAGATTATCAAGTTGCCAAATGGGCACGTCCGTCGCTGGCAGTCGAGGGAATGGGACTTGCACTTGGTCTTGGGCTTGGACGTGGATGTGGATGTGGACTTGTAATGGCCTTAGCTAGAGCTGGGACTTACCTAGCCTTGCGTTGCGAAAAGTGTTGAGCCGCGCAGACATGCTAAATTAAGCTGAAGAAGATGGCTATCAACACCACCAACACCGCCAACGAGTGGCTTTTACTTCTGCCTGGCCAAATCGCTTGATGTTGATGGCTTACAACAAGTAATTGGCAGCATCCACATGTTGGCCACAACAACCACAACAACGCCATCTTCGTTTTCCGCCTTGTGTCAAAAGGTTTAATTTTTTTCTCCACTCTTGTTCACCTTTATATTTCACCCGCATGTAATAACATTTCAAGCAGTGCTCTCTGGACCCCTTGAACCCCTTACATGGTCGACTGACTGGGCTGCTTACAGACCAGATCCACAGGCCACGCCAGGCGTCAATGTCAGCTCTCTTCGATTTCGTTTGCAACTCTTCAGTTATTGTTATTATTATTGTTGTTCTGGCTGCCGCTTTTGGCCGGGTCAAGTTCAAGGCTTCCCATTTACCAGATTTTATGCGTTTTTTGTCGCTATTCTTGGGTTCGGATCTGGCTGCTGTTCAAAAAACTATGTAATGTAGCCAGGAAAGTATGGCAGCCATGAACTTGAAATCAGGGAATAATCTATGGAATCCATAAACTGAAAGCTCTAGAATTTTTTAATGAAGTTTAATTATTAAAAAAATTCTTTTAGATAGTAATTATAATGCTTATATGTTGCATGTAAGCAGCTTGTTAGATTTATGTATATTTTAAATAAGAATTAGGCCTTCTTATCTTTCAATATATCCATTTTACACCGCTCTAAGATCTCTAAGAATAATGCTGCAATCTTTTACAAAAGCTTCCTGGCTTCCTTAACTAAAAACTACTAAAAATTCTTTGGCCATTCCCTATAATTTAACTATATCCTCCAAGCATTCATCATGGCAAGTTCTCCTGCAACCAGAAATCTTTCAAAAGAAATTAAGGAGAGGCCTAGGTCGAGAGGGGGGAGCGAAACGGAAAAATAGTTTTGTTTTTATGGTATGCGCAATGGGTATAAATTCGTAATATTTGCTAAATGCCGCTAAGAGCCTCTTCTTCCAGAACGTTTTTGCCTTGTGCGGCTTAGCGGCCCCTTAGCTCTCCCCTTTCATGATGGACAATAATAATTCTTGGCAAGAGCCATTTTCGTTTACAAATTGCCGCATAAATCGCATATTCGATGAGAGTTCTTGGGCTCGCTTCATAAAATGCAAAAGAAAAAACAAAAACAAACTCCAAGAGACACAGAAAATGTTTGCAGCATGCAATTTCTTCTACCGGCTTGGCTCGAGACTCCCAAACAGGCAACCGGCCAAAACCGTTAACTGGCCAGGCAACAGCCACAGCGGAAAGCAGCCACTACTCCACAGTCCAGTCAGTTGAAATAAAGCAAGTCGAGTGCATATAATTCGTTATGCTTTATTACGAAATTGGATATCCATAGAGTGGGTCGTCGACTCACTTCCCCCGACTTGGGCATGAAATTATAGCCGAATGCCGATTCTGGATCTCTTGCATCTCTTCGAGATCTTTGGGTATTTTTCCCGCGGTAGCTGCCAAATGACATACTTCTAATTTATGGCCGTAAGCCCGGCGAGCTGATCTCCATCTCCCATCTTTCGGATCACGCAGCAGCAGCAGCAGCAGCAGCAGCTGCTGTGAGTCCCCTGGCAGCCCAAAAAAATTTCACCCAAACCCGTGCATCGCCCACGGAAATGGCGGAAAAATTACAGCAGAACCGCTAGATTCCTTAGCAGCCACATAATTAGTGCAATGTGTGGACAGGCCACTGCTTCCAGCGCATCCCGGCGTAGATCTAGAGCCAAAGTCAAGTGCGCTGAGAGGCACAGGGAAAAATTTCATAAATAAAAGTTAAGAAATAAAGTTCACTTCAGATAAAGCCAGAGAGAATATTTTTCCTTTAGCTTACATTGGAAACTTACTTATTTTCTTGGAAAATATTTTCTTTTCTAACTCTGAAGTATATTATTTAATTTTCCAGTGCACTATTCGCATTGCGAGTGCTTTTTCTGGGCGATCATGATACGGATACGCGGCGGCTGCCAGTCGTCAATGATTTTATCTGCTTGCACACGGCACCGGTGCCTCCTCCGCTTGCTGCTCCTCCTGCTGCTGCTCCTCCGCCTGCTGCTCCTCCTCCTACTCCAGCAACTTCCACTCTCAGCATCCCAGTAAATAAACAACAGTTTCTGCTATCACAGTACGCCGGCGGCCTCTTCGTTGCCCGATATCCTGGGGGCAGGCTGGGTATAATGAACTTGGCCTAAGCCTGAAATGCTTTCCTGAAACTAGTGAGAAGAATTTGAAAATAGCTTGAATGTGTATAATCCTATAGAGAATCTAATACAGTTTTTTCCACAGGCTGTGTTTTTTATAGATTTTTTTTTAAGAGCTCTCTTTTATGGTTTGGAATATATAAGTTTGATGGATTGGGATAGTCAAGATGACGCTTTACAGTCTAGAAAGAATGGTCTTAATGATGGAGTTCTTGTTTTTTTGTTTTAATTACCAGTTCAAACTATTATTAGCAGCACTAAAATATTACGGAAATGACTTCTTTATTTAAAAGCAATACAAACTTTAATATGGCATGAAAATAATTGCTAAACAATATCGATACATTTATTTTGATGATTTAAACTATTAAAAGTGCATTAAAATATTTAAGAAATGGTTTTATTATCTAAAAGCAATACTAAATTTAATATGGCATAAAAATAATTGCCAAACAATAGCTATAAAGACTTTTTAAGGCCCAGAAATGAGGCAATAAGGGATTTAACTGGCAAAAATCTTAATTAATAGTTTATACAGATGCTTATATTTTTTTTTTTGACTAAGCTAAGACGCTGACTAACTAAGGTACTACACATTCGAATCCTAAACTTAAGCCGCACGTTTTTCGCGGCCAACATGATGTTAAAGATATATTGTCGCTTCATGTACAGTTAGTCGTTACATATATATTAGCCAGCTGTTCGCCGACATGGCCAAAAACAAAAAAAAAAAGAAAGAACATTGGCCAACTTGTTTATGGCCGAGTGGGTGGCCAGCTGTTCGGTGTTCTCCGCTTTGTTCATTAACGCTAACCGCAAATTAGCAGATCAAGCTGACGGCTGGACTGGGTGGTGAGGAGGACTGCGGAAGATAACTCAATTGAAATGAAAATCACACCTGAGCTCAGCTCAGTTGAGCTGTAGTTACCGTTACAGCGGAGGTCCATTTATGGCCCGCCGGCTACAAATTGTTGAATCTTGTTTGCCATGCCCAATAGCGGATGGATCGCATTAGAAGCGCGATCGCTTTGATTCGATTCGATGCGATTCCGATGGCCTAATCAGATCAGGCTGCCCGGTTTGGTCACAAACACTTAGGCGCCAATTGAGCATCTTTGGCATTTCGTCTAATTAGATCGAAATGCCACAAAACTCGCTGAAATTCTCGCGTCTCTGCCGGGCCACGCCTTATAGAACGCAGGCAGACTCCCATATCTGTGGTTGTCTCCGGCACGCAATCGCCGCCTTGTTGGTGGCTCCGTCACACGCACATGTTCAGGAGATTTATGAGCTCCTGCTACTACTACTACCCAGCGTCAGCGAATCGCTCAGCGGGATCAGCTCTGGATTGACTCTGAATTGCATTCGATTTTGGATTCTGGAGTGAGCGCACTCTTCCTGCTGCTGAAATGAAAGCAGCAGCAGGCGAGCAATCGCTCTGGATTTATGTGGTCTGCCTGGTGAATTTTTAAACTCATTTTTGGGGGCATATTGGGTTTAGCGAAAAGGGTTTAACATTGAGGAAATTGAGGTATTTTCCCTTGGGGCTATATCGGTTTGGGTTGTGATATATGATCTGAACCAGCAGGTAGATTGTTTGTAAAGGGGAGAATTTGAATTTTGAATATTAATTGGAAGATGTAAGTGGAGAGGAAAGGGATTCGAAAAGTTTAAGCGATATTTGGGTAACCTGCGATTTTCAATCAAAAAGAATATCCAAAGTCCCTTAAAAACTTTGTAAAGTAAATCTGAAATAAATGGATAACAAAATCATAATCGTATATGGAATTAATACTTCCTTTTCCAGGTTATCTAGAGTGCCTTAACACCCTACTTCCCTGGTTACCTCATCTTACTTTTCTTATTTATTTTAAATTTAAATTTAAATTATACGCTTGCCTTGAGAGAAAAGTGCACGGCGGCGCTATGTTTTAAACATTTACTTTTGCTACCTTTTGGACTTGGATTTCGACTTGGACTCGGTGGAACTCGAAAGGGGCGGGAACTGTTGTAGACCTGGCTCTCGGTCCGACTTCATGCACGATTGGCAGTTGCAATTCAAAGATATTTCAAATTCTAAAGCCCCAGTCAAAGCACAAGCCTGGCCCGCAGGCGCTTGCTCTCTGTGGCTCTGCATGCGATTTGCATTTGAAATGCACTGGACTCTGCTCATGCCGTCTGCTCGAATTTAATAAAAAATGTTTTATTAAGTCATAAAAAATATTTTAATATTTTGTTCATCGTCTCGGGCAAATGCTGTATACAGTATACAGTATGTGTGTAATTTGCATAAGTAAATGCGCATCCCAATTGTGCAATTTTGCGGGCCAAGTGCAACCAGGAAGTGCCCCGCGGAGATTATCGTTCGCTGAGTGGGTGTGTGTTGGTAGAGGCTTTCTTCGGCTTCGGCTTAAGGTTGGTTCCAGAAACAACTAAAGGCTTACCATCCTGGCTGGCTGGATGGCTGTACCCTCTCTCACATCACGCACCATCAATTAACGTTTATCTGGCTGTCACAGTCCTTGTCACAAAGGCGGACATCGCTCTGGCCGGGCTGGGCAATTACACGAATTCCGAGGCATCAATGGGGAGCGACTATTGGCATTTAAGATGCCACATCACAGCGTCACAACATGGCGTGCCAATCTCGCATAAATCCCACCATTGCGCCACTGAAAGACCACTGAACTGACCCCGCAAATTTGTCAAGCTTCTTGGCGATTGAAGAAGATCTTCCCTCCAGCTTTGGACCGACTTCTCAGGTTCGGGCTAATATTCAATTACCAGTAGTTGTGGCCCATTATGTGCAGGCAGGCTCATTAGCAGCAGCAAGAGCAGCAGCAGAGGGGCCTGAGAACCGTTGCCTGCCCCACGAAAGATGTTATCGCTAAATGACCGCAATTTGCATGTAAATGTTGTTTATCAATTTAAACGCTAAATGCTTTAGAACTAATGACGGGTGCTGGCCCAAAAGAATGAAGAAATTTTTTCACCCTCCAGCTCTGGACCGAGTCTGGTAACGGTTCCAGGGTCTGCTGCGCATTCAAGACCACGTCCACTGCACTCCAAGTCCAGGCCAGGCCAGGCCAGACCCGCACGATGCGAGTGCGAGTACTACTTGCGGGGCTCACATTGTAACAACAATATTAAGGTAATGACGTGTCATTAATTTTATTACAAAATGTGTGTATGTGAATGGTCCGGTTCGTTGTTGCTCCGGTGGTTGCGGCGGTGGTTCCATGTTCCCTGGTCTTGTCCGTCATGAATACCCAATACCCCATTTAGCCCATTGGCGTTGTTTTATTGAAATCTCTGCCACAGACTGCCGGTCTTCCGCGTTTGATGGCCAGTGAAAGCCAAAGGGTTGGGGGTTTCTATGCGCCAACTGGAATCGATCAAGGCAGCAGCATCCTCTGATATATGATCGTCCTCATAACATGCACTTGGAAAAAAGCCCCCAGTAGTTGGTGAACAATTTCAAAAGGATTCTTTAAAGAGGTTTTTGTTTTATAAAAACCTCCTACCATGTGGTAAAAGTATCCTAGGAATGCCCACAAATATTTTAAGTAAATCTAAATATTTCCTAAAATTCTTTTTTCACTTTTTGTTAAGGCAATCATTGGACGTCATCAGGTTTTAGATGAGAAATCAAAGCACTATCGCCTGGCACCAAGGGAAATACCTTAAATTGTGATGAAATAAATATACCTAGGTGTATTCGGGCTGATCTTTGGGAGCAGAAGCGGCCGGAACAGACACTGGGTAGATATTTTCTATGAACTGTTGACTGCATAACTCACTTTCAGGAGGAGGCGATCCCCAGCCGATTGCCTTCATCCTTGCCAGCAGGCAGCAGCCTGACACTGAAAAATGCAAACAGAAATAAAACAAAAGACTTAAGCAACAAACTGAGTGATTGCAATTGCTGCGCTATGTGTGCGTGTGTGTGTGTGTGTGTGTGTGTGTGTGTGCCAGGCGCTATTTTTAGCCAGCTAAATAGTTGGCATTGGCCCAAAGGATGTGCGGCCCAAAGGAGTCAGTCCCATGCCTTATCCACACCCCATTCCCCAGCCTCCCGTCTGCGAATCGTCTGGCTGGCTGACTGGCTGGCTGGATCGGTGGCTTGCTGGCGTTGCCATGGCAGCATATTATTTTATAGCCGCGCGCATAAATCTTGCAAACGCAGATAAAAAGAATACGCTTTATAGAAAAATAAAAATAAATAAAAGCGATCGCTGGGGCGCTGGCAACCGGATCGGCAGCCCTCGCATTGATGGAAACAATTTATGGCAAAATTAATGATAGATTATGGCGCTGCCAATTAAAAACCAACAAACAAGCGCACAGTTTATGGACGTGGCATCAACTGGACTCTGGCATCCGAGGCAGCATCCGTGCCTGCGATAGAAATGGAGATGAAGATGGTGGTGTAAGGCGTGAAGCGTGAGGCTTGCGGCTTGAGGCTTGACGCTGCTGCCGCAGAAGAGTAGGTGTTTAGACGGATTGTGGTCATTGGCATTGATTTGCTTGGTTCTCTTCTAGTCTCGGCTCTTGTTTCCTCTTGATGAGTGACAAATTACCCGGGTGGTTGGGGTGACATCATACCGAACATGGCCATGATTCCAGGCAATTATAATACAATAAAAGGGGAAGAGGCGATGCCATGCCTTCTTGATTAATAACATATAGCCGCGGAGTCGAACACAAGTCGGCTATTAAAATCAGTCAAGCGCAATTAGAACAAAGCGAACCGAAAACAGCCCACAAGCCAAACAAAGCCAAGAACTACTCACTCAAAATCAGTGTATTTCCTTTAAGGGGAAACCGAACCAGTAGAAGAAGAGGAGGTCTGATCTTAGCCGGAATTCTGCACGCCTGCTTTGCTTGGCCTTTGGACAACAATGAGATCACCGGCTTAATCGGCGGCACAGTTTGGCAGTCACTGAGCGAGGAGCTCCTCTATTCAAATGCCACTCAGAGTTTGGCTTTGGAATTCGTTAGAAATGAGCCAGAATTTATTATACCAAACCGGGTCTACATAGGTTTAATTTGGATCAAATTATTTCCCGAAAGTCTGAAAGCAATTAGCCTGGAAAAACCAAAAAGGATACTTGAAATATCTGAAAATAATTATCAAATTCCGAAATTTATAATCTATGACGCTGAAATATTAATTTCTAGCAAATATTTTTAATTTTTTATTAAATGGAACTTTGAGATTCCTAACTTCTTGATAATATTGTATAATTTCCATCACCTTTCCCTAGCCCCTCTTTCGTACTTTTGGCTACCATTATGCAACGACCCCCTCAACCAAGCAACGTGAATTACTCTTTTTTTTCTTCTAGAACTCGAAAAGTGATTGAAAGTTAATTAAGTTGCCCTGTTGTTGGCCACGAGTTCAAGGAACTGGCACACGCTTGCCAACTCCGAGAGCTAAGCCAAAATTAGAAAACCAAAAGCGTTGATGGCCAGAGGGGCCTCCAAGTAAAAGTCACCCATCAACACCAACGGCGGTGAATCGCAGCCGGGACAGGAAGACAGCCACAATGGGGGATCAAGGAGGGGGCGGCCTCCAGAATTAATGAAATCACATTGAAAAAGTCATAATTCTTATTGGGGAGCTACGGACCGACCGACCGACCGCAGGGAATCATTAAAATCGTGTGTAGCGCTCTTGTCAAACACACACACAGGGAGAGGGCGAGGCAGGAACACAGGGCAGGTGCTGCCGGGGTACAGCGAGTGCTCGATCAGCACGCGATTTGTAGGAACAAGATAGCAACGACATGTACATCGAATTCAAGAATCGAACAACAGGCCAACAGGGAGCGGAGTGTAGTGGAGCACACAGGCCACAGTTATGAATCATTATTCATAAAGCTGAGTGCCAAAATGAATAAAAAATAACTAAAGAATGGTTTGGATAGGCGGAGATTGAAGGCGACCTAGTTATACCCTTTGAAGGTATTGAATTTATTTCATTGTGAACGATAAACAAAAAAATATACAAAATTTAAAATTGGTAATATTGAGAATTTAAGTTTAGAATAATATTGTAGTATTGGAAAATATTTGAGAAATATTATTAAATTCTGAAGTCTGATGCTTGTCTTTGCCTAGCTCCCTGCGTGCTTTTGGCTTCCATTCTAGTAGCTATTTATTCCCAAAAAGTATTTTTTGATTAGTAAAAAAATAAATATACATTTTATAAAAAATTTCAGGTAACATATGGTATATTCTTTACCTGTTAGTGAAAAGGCTCTCGAAAAGAGTATAAGCCAACAAATAGAAAGAAAACACTTTCAAGAACCACAAGCCATCAATGAAGGCAGCTTGAATTGGCCCCTTGATTATCGCAAAGGGGATTTGTTTGCCCCAAATCGAAGCTCAGAATAATGTTGTTTGTTTCTCTATGGCACTTTGGCACTCCAGTTAGATTTGATTCGTGCCCCGAGCGTTAAAGAAATACATTCGAGTAGAAAACTGTGCCACTTCTGGGCCGCTCTCCAGGCCCCGGTGTTACGCGTCTGAGTTCGGTCTCATTAAATCATCGTAAAAGTGTCCGCCGCTACCGACTTGACTGCCTGCCTTCCCGATCCGCCTCAGTATTCCGCTCACATACGACCGTTTAGCGAGCTTGTTCAGCTGCCACGACAGTAGTATTATTGCGACATGAGCTTTTACCAATGATCTCAGCTATATTCAGCTCGGACATGGGCGTGGATTGGACCTGGCTGGACGACAATAGCGCCGACAGTGCGATCGGATCGTGTAGCACAGTTCCGTCAATCAATCCGATCAGTAGGCTCTACATATATGCCATTTCGATTGCGTAACGCCATGGCCGCCGACATTCAGCACGTGATTGTCGGATAGCCGAAAATTTTCTTTGGGATTGAGCACAATGAACTTTAAACCGGAGATGAAGGAAATAATTTGGATAATTGCAAAATGTTTTGTGTTTTTTTTTTTAAGATTTTTTAATTTAAACACAATTTTATAAATAACAATTAAAACTGTATGGTCTATAATTTATCTGTATTCAAAAATAGTTAAAGATTGTGAAGGATTTTTTATATTTTTGCTATATTAATTTGACTTTATTAGACAGTTTATAGCCAGTTAGGAGTGATTTTTTAATATGGTCAAGTCTAACTTGACATCTTCTTTAAGCCAAAAAAGTCAATAATGTCTGACACATCAAAGCTTCATAGTAACCCCACATTAAGCCTCTCAAGCCTAAGGATATGAGATCACAAATTTATACGATGCTGTCAACAATGAGGGGACTAGCAGGCTAACTATACACATACATTGTATTGTAGAAAATAATTAAATATGTGGCCATATATATAAGAGTCGCGTATATTGCTAGAATTGCTTTGTTGGCGGCAATCAATTTTTATGCGAGCGCTATTTTCATAAAGCAAAAACCCAATGCTAATGAAGCCGACTCCGAGATGAGTTGAGACTGGGACCTGGGACTGGGTAGCCTTCTGCCCAATGTGGGGTCGGGTCTTGGACATCCGAGAGTGCTAGATGCTGCAGCGGCAATCGCTTAGTAAGTGTCTAATTAAAAATGCCATCAACTGGCAAGTACAAAGCCAACATGGCTAAGCGAAAATTAAATGCCTTTTTAAGACACAGTAAACACGATTTATTTTGCATAAATCCCATCAGCGGTGGGGACCTTTTTAACATGTGTTCGACAATCAAATTGACAAATAGATTCGCGCGGACCTTGAAGTTAGCCAAACTTGGAGAATATTAAAAATGCTAGAATGGGCAGAATTTTAAAGCTGGATAAATTATTTTATACCTTGTAGGTAAGGAATTGATTTATGTAAAGTGTCGCCTTTAAAAAAATTTATAAAAGGAATACGTGGGGATTTTACAAGCTTTGCAAAGCTTTTTGTGGGTTTTTTGTTTACTGAAAACAACGCTTAAATGAATATAAAAATGAAACAGAGGACAAAAGACTTAAAAAACTATAAAAAGCATACAATGGAAAATGAATTATTAATTTGCAGTTTAAAGAGGAATTATGATTGCTTTTAGAGAGGGCTTCAATATTAAAGTAGTTTAGTATGAAATCTCTCTTGTTTTCCATATAAGAAACGTAATATTTAAAAGCAATCAAAATATAATGCATATTTTCCAAATAACTTCAATTTGTTTTTTGGCTCATTGTCATTATACGCAAAGTGACACCGATATCAATGACATATATCCGCTGTTAGCTATTATTTGCATTTGCTAATTTGCCAAAAACAATATTCGGTTTGCAAAATACACATATATCTACACATATATTTTTTTTATTCAAGGTCGCTGGGCCCACTAAACCATCGGGCAACAGTGCATGAAATTTGCGCTTGACCATGTTTCTGTACAATTCATATAATTGTTTGCACTTTTTATTATGCTTTGTGACTTTTTGTTGATTGACTCAAGCGGCGCATCGGCAGCAGCAGCCATAAAAATGTTGAATATACTTTTATTGGAAATAGTAAATCTCCGCCAGCAAACATGTCATGGTATTCCATAATTTTTTCTTGACACTGCAAGTTTCCTGTCATAACAAAAAATACAAATATTTTTCTAAACGCAGTCAGGTGCAACAGAAAGCACCGTTGAGTGGCGGGAAAAGTGTCGGTCGGGCTGGAAACAATGGAAACTGTAGATCTGGGAGAATCTCAAATCGAGTCACTTGCTCCAACAAATGAAAGCAAGAACAACAGCTCCAGGGCGACAGAAGCAGCGATAATTTAGCGGAGATAATTCTCAAAGAAAAAAGTTCAGGCAAAAATAACACAGGAAATTAGAGTGAAATGGGGTACACTTTAAGGTACCTATTGGTATTTATTAAATGGTTAATTAATTACATAATATTTGGGCAAAATTTTAATGATCGTTTATAAGTTTTATGCTACAAGATTTTGTTAGTCTATTATTTTTACCTTAAATGTGCGCCTGAATCAGCCTATATTTCATCAGCTTCAAGGGTATTACCACTGCACGCCACAATTGAGAAATTAAAGTTGCATTTTGAGCTTGGAGGGATTTTTTTTTATAAAAGAATAGCTCAAAAAGCGAAAACATTTTCAGGTCATTTTAGTTCAAGTGTAAATGGAGCAGTTGAGTTAGCTAACTGTGACCATTAAATGTCGTCTTTTAAGTCACTCATGACACTAAAAAAAAGGCTTTACAAAAAAGACTTCATAAGGAAAGTCGCTATAAAAAAATCCTTTATAATGAAATCTATGTTGACTTAGATTTCTAATTTGAATTATCTTTTTTTTTTTATTTATTAAGTTAAAAAGATTCTTATTAATCTTCAAAATGTGTTCGCTTTATTTTCTAGCAACAAAAGGGATATATTTTCTTTGTTGCCTCATTACAGATTTTTTTTCTTCAAAAATTTTCCACAAAAAAATCCAACATAAAATACAATACAAATAAATATTAACCCCCGAGACAGCAATAAATTTTCGCCACCACTCCCTCCTTAGACGTATTTGGCAAATTGAGAGTTTCCGCTGATTTGCATCCAAACATTTGTACACGAAAGCTTCGTCGATCGGCTGAGTTGAAAGGGTTTTCCCTGTCACAGCTCATTGGGTGCATGTTGGGGAAAAGCCACAACAAATCAATTTGACATGTGCCCCACTATTCGATGCCCTGGGCAGTGGATCGAATGGAAAAGGCGTTGGAAAGACTGACAATCGATTCGCAACAATAACCTTCTCTCATCATCTTCAGCTGCAGCTTCATTTTCATCTCTCATCAAATCCAGCCGATTCCGCACGCTGTCTGCGCAATAACACTTGGCCGTAATTATCTGTTAATTGCAATTTAATATGCTGATCTGATGCTGGGGACGCGTGTCAATTATTGCGATGCTGATGCGATGCGCCGCCCCCTGATGCTTGCTCCCTCGCCAAGGTCGTTCATCGCCGGGTGCGTGCCGCCTGATGAGCTCACACATGGCCTGGCCTGATGGCAAACTGCACCTGCTACTGGCAGTCGGCCAGAGCTACCAGTTGGTCACCAGCTCGTTTGCATTTCAATTGTCCCCAAAGGTACGGTGGGTTTGATTAGAAAATTGTTTGAGCTGTTTAAAGTGTTTTAAATATTGAATGGAATGGTTGGTTATCTTCTGAAGTTAACTTTAACTTTAAATAGTAATACCATTTTAAATTACCTTCCTCCCTTCTCGATCTTTGTTTACCTGCATTTCTCTCGTATTTATTTTCAAAATAATATTTTCCCTCATCTCTCCCTATTTAAAACCATTTGTTTCATTTTTTATTTCTGCTATCAAGACCTAACAAAAATAATTAAACAGCCGAAGCCCTAATGCTATATTTTCCCTACTTTTAATTAAATTAAATACCGTTCCAGCTGCTGCATGACTACCACAGTGCAATGGCTAGATTGTCAGCACAGTTGGCTGCTGGCCAGTCATTAATAATATTTGCTGCTATTAATAGCAGCAGAGGTGTTTGAAAGTTTTGCACACTTCACAATCGGCATGGGGCAATGGGCTTGGAGGGAGGGAGTATCGTTCAGCATGGAGTGTGGAGCTTGGAGCTTGGAGCATGATGCAGCAGCGAGTCGCAGGCTCGGATCCGCCTCAACCACGCCCCATTCCGTTCCGCACACATGGAAATCGAGAAGCAGCAGAAGCGCTTGACACAAGCCAAACGGACTTACGTGTTTTGTCTGTTTTTTTCTTTTCGGCCTGTGCTTGGCTTTACCTATTTTATTTAATTGAGTACTTTGGCTAGCAAAAGCAAAAAATACAGCAGAGATCATGTCACGTTTGCAGGCCGAACGTATGATGTGCATGATGACGCCATTGTCATAAGCATCTATGACTTTTAATCGCAAATCAAACAATGAATTATGTATTGTAATGCCATTTAAATACCCCAGTGCCAGGCGCCAAATATCAACATTAACTGGTTTTACTCCTTAAGTTCATGTCTAAGGTTAGTCCAACCAATCTGCTGATCGGCACTTGCATTAATTAAGTTGGCGGCACGTTTATTAAGATGTAACCAAATTGATAAATCTAAAAAAGGTTAGATGCATTTTAGGCTTTGATTTGAACTGAAAAAGGAAGTCCTGGCATTGGCAGAGACTTATGATTTATGGTGTATGTAGAGTTCACTGTGGCACCCAGATTTAGGTTGGGTTCAAACCTCTTTATCGCTGGTCGTTTCACCAACAATTCAATCAACTTTCTGACTAAATCTTAGACCATCAAAGGCTTTCAATTATCCTGACTGCTGCCCATCTAGCTGGCGATTAAGTGGAACACAGCCCAAGGGGCATATCAAAGTCTTGCACTATTCTGGGGCCCATCGGTCGTGCCCACATGCTTTGTGAAGTTGCAATTTAATGCTATTAAGAAGATAAATTGTTATTTACAAAAGCCCCCACAATCCACAAGCCGCCAGATGGCAGCCGCCGCCGCAGCCACTTTCCACAGATAGATATATATGAGATAGATAGGGAGAGAGAGAGCGGGAGCAGCAACACCTCGTTCGGCTGTGGCCACTTAACACTTTGACCAGCTGACAGTCAAAGTCGTTAACTTTGACATGTTCATAACAATTGGCCGAAAAGCCTCAAACCAATTACGGGGGCCGCCGGCCAATGGCACTGCAATTTATATGCACAGGTTGCCACCAGTCGGAGACGAACGAACATCTTCCTTCGGAATGATTTCCCCTTAACCTTAAGGCCAACTATAGAAATAGAAGAGCAGAGCAGAGAGACTGGGACTAAGACTGGCCGAAAACAAAAACCCGTTTAGCATATTGGCAAATGTTTAGTATTTACGAAAACCGACAACTTCCTTGACCGCCCACTTCAGACTCCGTCCCAGCCACATTCATCTGCCCAGAAGAGGAAGAGCCCGCGATGATGATGATGGCTCAGCGACCTCTGTAGAACAGCCAAATGCTCAACTTTGTGCAGCTGTGGCCCCCGAGTAGTTCCCTTAAGTGGAGTAATGAACTCTGCCTCTCCCTGGTGATGTTGATGTTGCTGTTGTCTTGCAGCCATTACGTCAAATGCGCTGCATGCATGCAACTCTTGTTGTTGACCATCCATCCCGCCCCGATCCCGCCGCTGATCTCTTTGATTTTCTTAACAAATTTACAAATGCAACTGGGCTGGGGAGGGGGCGGCATCATCAGCGGGTGGCCGCGGCCCCTGATGGCAAGTTTAAGGTTAAGGTTTCGGTTTTGTTTCTTCTTTTTTGTTGTTTAGTCGAAAACAAGGAAGTAAACTCGTCGCCCACCGTTGGGAATATCCATTATTTTGCTGGGAAGTGAGGGTAGATGGGGTTTGGGAATTGTAAAAAATATTCTAAATCAAAAGTAAGTTAGGGAAGTCTTGGAAAATTAAAAACATTATTTAATGACATAAATAATGAAAATTATAAAAAAAAATCTTTCTCTGACAAAATTTAAGGTGTATTTCATTTATTTGTACATTATATACAAGTATATTTAAAGCCAAAAATTATTTTTAGAAAATTTACTCGAATTTATATTATTTTATTATTTATTTATATTTTTTTATTTAATTTATTTAATTTTTTAAATATTTTTGTAAAACTAGATACGTTTATAACAAATTTAATCCAAGGTATCCCTAAGTTCACCTTTATCTTTTTGTGCACTTTGCGTTTACCAATTTAAAAAGCCAAAAAGTTCCGCCAAGCCAAGACTTTGGCCATCTCCCCTCGTTCTAAATGGTAATCATAGTAATTCGTTATTGAAATTTTCCACTGACTTGGCTCTGATCGATCGGCAAGTGGCGGAGAGGACCAAGCAGTTTCGTTTGGGTTTACTGTTAGCGAGCAGCAAGTTCGTGTCTTAAGTCTTTTGATTTCGAAGGCCTTGAGGCTCGCGCGCCCGCGCACATCTTTTGCATATTTCCGCGATAGAATTTTCCCATGCAATTTGCCACTAATTGCTGCACGCAGACGCCGTAATGCTCCCAAAACAGCTTTCTTTCTTGCGCCCAGGCCCTGGCCCAGGCACACGAAACGAGTGACCACATTACGTGCCCGGCCCTAGACTGCGTCCCAATTCTGGTTCGCTTTGGTGTGGCATACTGGATCGAATCGCTTGGGAAAGGAGGCTCCTGGGCTTGTGGCTAATCTTATTTAGCGTTGATGGAGATCTTGAACTAGGCTGGGATGGAGGGTTTTTTAAAGCTGTAAGGGAAAATAAAAAATTAAATAAAATTCCACAAAATATTAAGAAATTTTGCTATATTTTTATGAATTAAATAAAATATTTATTTATACCGCAAGTTTCTAGCTTTATTTTCAACCGAAAAACTCAGCTGGACTTGCAGTCAAGCCACGATCTAGCCACTCTCCTGGACCCCGGTGGTCAAAGTTGTCACCGGTCGTGTCCGCCTGGGTCGCCACAGCAAATCAAAGTGCCTGACTTGGCCTGTGTGACAACACAACCTACCGCGTTGCTGCTCCATGGAGAAGTTGCATTTGCTACAGTTGCAGTTTTGCTATTTTAATGGGTTCTTTCGCTTTTCGCCTCGACTTGACTCGACTCGACTCCACCAGAGTGGATAGCATCAAGGAAGCCAGCTTCGGTCAGGCTTCGCTTTTTATTTTCAACAACAACGGCAATAGGAGCTTCTGTTGCTCTAACGCTGTCGTTTAAATGGAAATCAACGCGCAGGATGCATAAAGTTTGCCCAGTCTGCGTCTAATGAAAGGGTCAGGCCTTCCTTCGATTCTGATTCAGAGCTCCTGCTGCCGGTGCCTCTCTGCTGCTATGAATTATATGCGCTTTGTTTTCCACGGCTCTCGGTTTGTTCTTGTTCTCGGCTGCTGCTGCTGCTGTTGTTGTGGCTACTGCACGCGAATTGTTGGCCAAAGCAAATAATAAAGTGAGAAGAACAATGCCAATACAATGTTCAAAGTCAACGAACCTAAAAAGTCCCATATTTCCCTGGCAACCAGTAGCAGTACAAGAAGCAGCAGCCGTAGCAGCAGCAGCAGCAGCAGCAGCCGTTGCATCAGCAACATAGTCCAAGTGCAGGCTATGACTTTGTCCAGCTCAACATTTTTTCGCTCCATTTCATTTTTTCCAAGCATGACGCAAAATTTGTTGCCAGCTTTTCCACACACAAATGCACACAGCCTCAGCTTCAGTCTTAGTCTCAGCCTCAGTCTGAGTCCCGGTCTCAGCATTTTCACAACCTTTGCACGTACAGCCAGCAACATCAGCCGCTGCAGCAGCAGCAGCAGCAACGGCAATGGCCCTCCATGGCATGCACGTAAAAAGTGCAATGGCCTTAAGTGGAAAAAGCAGTAATAGAAAATAAGCATGGACAAGGCAAGGCAAGGTATGGGGGCAAAAAAACACAGCCGAGGAGAGCAGAGAAAAGAAACCAAAAGAAAAGTAAAGAAAAGAAACTGGAGAAGAATTGCAGGCAGGCTACAGATCTCTGGCTGAACGACCTCGCTTGGATCATTAGAAGTGGTGCTGCTGCTGATGCCGATGCTGCTGCGGTGCAGACACAACAACACCGGGAAGATGCTGCAAGCTGCCAGGCAGACGGACCCCAAAGTGCTGCTACGTGCCCAGGAATCCCTCCTCTGTGTGTGTGTGTGGAGATTCTGCAATCGAAATAATAAACCCAACAGTTGGACAATTTCCTAGACGTGAGCTGCTGAACAACATGGAAAAGTTGTCACACAACAAACACACACAGAGAGTGGCCCTGGCTGCTGACAAACCAATTGACCTTTCTGCCAGGGCCGCCTATGCCTCTACCTTTGCCTTTGCCTTTGACCGTCGCAGTTCAATGCACTCAATCAAGCAATCAATCAATTGTACCATGCCAAAATCATTAGAGCCACACAAAAATGTGCCGGCCATGGCTTGACCCACAGCCCACTTAAGGCGAAACTTGTTTGGAGGCCAAGAGGTAGGGGCAACCCGAACCCTGGGATGTTGCTCGCTGCTTGGATTTGGGCAATCAAAGCACAAATACCGCCGTCGCCAAGAACATGCGGAGACGAGTCTCTCTGTCTTTGGCATTGGCCATGGCAATATAGGTGGCTGGGTTACAGTCAAACTCGAAGCGGGGTATGCGGCCTGGTCTATACACCCAAAAGGTTTGTTCGTGAGAAATTCGCACGCTTTTTTATCGCAATTGTTTACGGCGGCATCTTGGCAACATACAACATTGCCGCTGCCGCTGCTGCTGCTGCTGCCTTTGCCGTTGTCAATGGCAACACCAAACAAAGCCCGACCCAAAACCACTCGGAATGGGCAACGTGACTTACATATTTGCCACCTTCATCTGCATCTTCTTCTCGTTGCGAGTGGGTGGGTGACTCCAAAAGCCCATGATTGCGAAAATTAGAATTTCTAATGGCGGCCGTGTCTTGGCTCCAACTTTGGATCCCTGCACTTACCAAAGCCGGCAGTTGTTGCAGCAGCAATTTGCGCGTGTTAAATGCAAACGCCGCAGCAACATTTAACTGTTAAATGTGCACTCCACCAAGCAGACTCCTCCGGCCCCAGACTGGAGTGAGTGTGCCAAATTATAGGCAATGATTGAATTAAATTTGCAATTGAAAGGAGGACTCGCCATGGGCAGAGCCAATTCTGGGGCCTGGCGAGTAGGCGGCAGTTAAGCCGATTTGGCTAACGGACAACGGCAATAAGTCCCTCTCTCTCTTCCTAAAAAAGAAAATCCCAGAGGTTACATTACATGCATTCTCGTAACATCGTAACATCGATGATGCAAAAATCGCTGAGGGAAGATTTAATGGTGATGTCATAGCAATCGATGTTGCTGTTGTCGAGGCACGTGATTGGGCATTTAATTGAATGTAAATGCAAAATGGATAGAATCAATGGAGGATTAGGAATCACATCAGTTTAATTAGTTGTAAGTCCGCAGCTTCATATATATTTTTATATATTTTCCCCTACCCTACCCTTCAAGTGTACAACTGCATCGTTGAAGATTGCATGTGAAGGAAAGTAATAAATTATTAAATAAAATTAAACACAGAGAATCTATTTATAGTAACCTGATGAGCACTTGGACGCCAGAGTGGGATGATGTAACTGAGAGTCAGAAGATGATAGCCCGGCATATTTATGCATGCGGATCTTAAAGCTAGCCAGTGATGATCAGCGTAGCAGCCACTGTGGGAACTTGATAGGAAAGGGTCCAGGTTTGCGGCTCTCCAGCCCCTCATGAGGCGTCCTTAATGGGCCCTTAACTAACCACACCAGCTCTTAAAGCCGGTCTAATCCTGGCTAATCACGGCCCTAATGAATGACAGCTTTTATGTTAGGGCATCATAAAAATGCGTATGGAGAAGAAGGAGGAGGAGGAGGTTCTTCTGCCAGCAAATAGGCCATAAAGTAAGAGTAATGCTGTCCGCACGATCGGCATAAATATGTGGAATTACCTTGCGGATGCCAGTAAATTTAGATGTTCTATTCTAACTATTTTTTTTTTTTTTTTATTTTCTATTTTAGCAGTTAGTATGGTTGACCAAGTAGCCGTCTTTAGAACCCATTAAATTGTAATAAATTGGTTTTCTTTGGTTCAACAAATTAATTATGCAAGAGCTTAGCTTAGTGTGTTTTTATTTGTGATAATCCTGAAAGTATGCAGAGATATTTGTGTGGAAAGTTGATGAAATAAATGAATAATGAAGTAATTATTACCTTTTTTTTATAATTTATCATTAAAATGTATGGCTAAGTTATTTGCATTTTTTTTTACCAACCTGCCATAATTACTTTCGAGTCTAGACTGGTCCTGAAAAAGATGAAGACGCCCTTGGGCTAATTAGAGGTGCCCAACAATTCAACTGTAACCTTTCCAAACGTTCCGCCATCGCCGCTTGAGACTAATTAACTGCCCAGCGGACTAAGATCAGCCAGCTGCGCTAATTAAAATCGCCAAAAGGCGCAGCTCTCTACCTTTTACATGCTGGGCAGGGCTCATAAAAGCGCACATTTCTATAATAAGCATGAAATGCAAGGCATCCTCGTGTAACCATCCCCCAGCCGGTGACCACCAGTGACCAGTGTTCGACGAAGGTCCCGGCCTAAAACTATAAATAACGCCATGTCTCATCCTTCTTGGCTATGACCACAGCAGAGCCACATGTATTGATGTGTGTCCCGTCCACTGTTTTTTAAATCAAATGATAATAAATCACCGCCAGATATCATAAAACATGTTGCTCATAATCATCGGAGTGGGGGCAGGAGACACCACAGCATAGCTCCCAGCTTCCAGCTCCCAGATCCTAGGCCATGACACAAAAAGTTCAGGCCACGAGGCAGTGGGTTTGGTGGGAAATTTGCGCCGCTGCTTAGAAGTGGCCATGGATCGGCTTTCGGCATCGGCATCGGTATCATCTTGGGGCACTCTGCTCCTGCAGCAGCAGCAGCAGCAGCTCTACCTGAGCCATTGCGGTTTCCTAATTTGCATAAATGACAATGAGAGTCATAAAACATGCGTCGTTGTTGTCGCAGCTCGATTGTCTTGCCGCGGCCGTTGGTTCTTCCTTTTTTTTTCTTTTTATTAAAAAATATTGTTGGCTGGCTGCCGCATTTTCATCATCGTGCAACATGTTGTATGTTCTTGTACGTTGCATAAATTAGATTTCGCGCTGATCTACACTTTTGCTGGCACGACGAAGAAAGTGCAACCCGAAGCGATATCCCTCTCCCTCCCCCTACCTGTATCTGTTCTGGCAGAAAGAAAGAAGAGAACCAGCAGCCTCCGACGAGATGCTAAAGAATTTATATCGGCAAAATGACGGTCAAAAATGTTAAGGGCCAAAAGCGTGTCTGGAAGTTCAAATACGAGCAGCAACAAGCAGGAAGCGGAGGCAGTCATGGCATGCCACTCAGAAGATTCGCCAGAGGATGGGCTGAGGACCAGGATGGGGCTTAGAGGATGGAGTGCTCCGCTGCCTGACTGCCTGCCTGCTGGCTACTTGTGCGGCATGGCAAGGTGAGGCCTGGCCTTCGTCGCTTGGCCATTTCATTTCATTTCAAGACACTTTAACTTTACACAAAAAAAATGCCTAAAACAGGCAAGGATTCTGCGAATATATATCTGAAATATATTATATACTTTTATTGAATACAAGAAGATTTCTTGTTACTCAAAATTATGGAAGATATAGGTTTAAAGGCACTTTAAAAAAATTAATTTATTTTTGTAATTTTATAATTATAATTTTCTTTAACCTTTTTCCTTAGTGCATCTCCTCTTAGTCAGCTGGCTAGCAATCGACGCCTGCTTCCTCCTCACGGTCCAGCTCATGTTGTTGCCCTTTTTGAAATTTATCTAAGCTTCACTTGACACTTGTCGTCGTCGTTGTTGTCGCTGCCCAGTCTTTCAGAGTCCCAGAGTTCCAGGGCCTTAGAACTGCGGAGCTCCATAGACATCCGCTGGCAGTCGCGAAAATTTCCGCAATCTCGCGCCTTTAAAGTTCCAGCAGTTATCATTAGAGAGCGCGAGCTTGTCTTCAATTTTCCACACACTCACACTCGCCCGTCTCCTTCAGATTGTTATTGTTGCCCGCGGTCCACATCTGCAGGCTATTCGTTGTCTGTTTTATATATCTTTTTGTTTTTGTTTTTTTGTTCAATGCAGCATTTGACGCGCGCCTTTTTTTTTTGCACTCGCAGCCATAACTGGCAATTGCACGAACCATTTGCTGCCTTTACCTTGGGTTAGGAACTGTCGAGGGCCTTCATAGGTGAGCATGCGATGATGATGCGCTACATTTTGGCTTACAGGCATATCAATAGGTATAGAAAGGGCAAAAATCCAGCTCACTTTTGAGTAGGAAATGGATTTTGAAGTATTTTTTTAGGTGGAATGTACCACAGTTAAAAGCGTTCCAATAATCCCATTTGCTGTTAGTTCGTGGTGTTTCCCTATAATAAAGCATTATGATTTTCCCATCAGAACATCACACCTCAATGGGCCAGACCATTGGCTTTGGATCTCCTTCAAGAGCCGGATTGTCTATGGCCAGAAAGCAGAATGAAAACACCCTCATCGTCGGACTTATCACAATATCTCATGGACACCTTATTTACTTTTAATGAAGTGTTGCCTGGCTATCGATGGGTCGACTGCTCGTTCTCTTCTGCGAATCGTTTGGGGGTAATTGATGGCGAAACTGTTCTGGAGGCTCTTTGGAGCTGTCAATTTGTTGCACCACTTAATAAGCAGACCATAAATGCGATATGTAAGGCATTTCTCCCTCAATGCCAGTGCCAATTTGAGGAACTCAACTCAATTCCACTCAGCGTCCCACTATCTCTCCCTCTCTGTGGGGCAGATGCGTGGCGGCAATTTGTTGCACCCAAATGCTAGCCACATGCCATGGTGGGAGGATGGAGGGATGGGGTATGCCATCCCATGTGGTAAGCCCTTTTTGGTCCTGGCCTGCTGCAGCAAATCATTGCGCACGCTGCGATCCCGAGATTATCTTGTCCGATTGCGTTTACAAGGCATCCGGGGACGGGAAGGGGGTCTGGGGATCTGGGGGTCTTTGCCTGGAGCGGACTCCGTCCGGCCAGTTCTCTCGCCTGGCCATAAACGCAATTAGAAGAACAATTGTTAGACATGCAAAGCGGGGACGTGGCCCTTTCTGGACCTAGCCTCGATTGCCATCTCGGGATCGCGCATATGGCGGTGGGTAAGCCTGGGGGGTGGGGATATATGGGGGCCGTGTGTGTGCGTGTTTATAACTCAAATGAGCAATTACCTTACAAAGGATTTGGTGTGGTAGGGACAAGCAGGAACAGTCGCCGTTGTCGTGGCTTTTAATAAACTCTTCACGATGCCTCAGCTGAGAAGCTTTAGCTTCAGGCCAAGATCGCCAGTGCACTGTGGGTCGTGATCGAGGGAAAGGTTATTGAAAAGACAAAGTAAAACTAATTTAATTTAATTTATGTATAAATTTGTTAATAAATTTAATTACATTTTAATTTTCAATAACCTTACAATTAAATTTATTAAAAAATATATATCAATCAAAGCAAAGTTCCGTTAAAAATGCATTTGTTATGGTTTGCCTTGTGACTAATCGATTGAAGCCTTTAAATATATTTTATAAAAATATAAAGAAAAAAGTCTTCACTTTTATTTGTGTAACACACTTGAAATGTGCAAGTTGAATTGTATTATATTCTTGATTTTCCTAGTGCCACATAGGCTAGCGCTAGTAGAAGGACAGTTGCCAGTAAGTACTTTATTTTAACTGAAATATATTTTATTTTTATTAAACTGCAATTTAAGCTGGTGGATCCTGTCCTAACGTCAATGTTACTGGGTGAAATCGATGAGTTTTTGAACGAATTATCATTAAATCATAAAGCTTTGCTAAATTCACAATGTTCCAAAAGGTTTGTTTAAAAATGATGTTATTTTTATATTAAGAATTAACTAGCCAATAATTTTACAGCGAACTTAAGATGGAAGGTCTGGCCGGTAAATATAAATACTTCTAAAAAGATGGCATTACTATTTCTTATATGCTCTAGGTAACTCCTCAGTACTGCCGATGGTGCAAGACAAGTTAAAAGAATTGAAAAATCATTTGGGAAGTCAGAGTCTGTTGAAGGAATGCGAATATCAAAAGACGGTAATGTAAATATTTACATTCGCCGAGCATCTAATGATGCCATAAATATAAATAAAAATTATAATTCCATCTCTTATTATACCCTTGTTTTTATTTTTTATTGCAAACTGCAAGGGTATACAATCTTCGGGGTGCCAAAGTTAGCTTTTATTTTCGTTAAAAATGCATTGGTTCTGGTATTGCCTTTGTGGCTAATCGATTGTAGCCTCTATATATATTAATAAATATATCGGAAAAACCTCGTCACTTTTATTTGTACAACACACTAAACATGTGCAATTGGAATTGTATTATACTTTTGATGTTCCTAGTGCCACATATGCAAACGCTTGTGGAAAGCCACGATGCAGAATATAAGATATATAAGTCGCAGCGTACAGATAATCATAATAATGTCATCGCAAAAGTAGATATTGACTATTCTTGAACATCTAACAATATAAATAACTAATGGAATGTCCATAAATAAAAAATAAAAAGCTATTTCGAAAATTAACAAATGTGCTTATTCGATTATTTAATATACTCATTTCAGTCAGCAGTGAAGGAGTCATTTCTGACCCTATATATATTATATATATAAAATATATAAAAATTGATCTCCTCCAAAATGCAAACTGCAAGGGAGCCGACGTTAGCTTTCTTTTTGTCTAATTGAATTCAGAAATGCGCGTTGCGTATCTTTAACATCATAAGGTCTAGTGTGTCAAATTGATTCCGGTCTGGCATTAAAACCCTTTTAAAATAAATTATTAAATTTCATTTTCCTCAACACAAAATACTTTTTATTAAGTCACTGAAGTTGAAGCAAGGCGCACGAAATGCGGAACTATATAATATTTTTAATTCTTCTAGTGCCACGTATGCAGGCACAAGGGGAGAACATTACCAGCGTATGTTATTCATACCGGAGTTAAACTTTTCATCTTACAAACACCTTTTTATATCTTATACTGAATAGTTAATTGATGCCATCGATGAGTTCTTTGCGAACTTACGCTGTCCCCAGAGGTATATATTTGAAAAGTTCATTCTGATCGCATGATATTAATCAATTTCTACTCTTTTAAAGCCTGATTAATCCAATAGGTATGATTAAGAAAGATTTATTAATTCGCTTAAGAAATTGATTTTATTCTCTTTTATAAGTGGTTGATTTTAACGAAGTTGAAGGAGCACCTGCAATTGACTTGTCAACACGCATGAGGACATATTCGCGGTTCAAATTAATAGACACATTCCGAAGCAATCCTGATTTTAAACAGCAGTGCGGCAGTGAGGGTCCGGCAAGGGAATTTAGTGTTTTGCCCCGGACATTGGGTTCCATTTTGGACACTTGGAGTCAAAAACTGTGTTACGTGCTAAACCTGTTTAATGAGTGCAAATACCAAACACCAAACCCTATAACACCCACAATAATTTTACCTTCGGAAACTTGCACACCGTTTAAGCAAATTATCTTAGATCCCAGTGGCAGACAGAAGAAAGGAACGGTAATAAGATGTATCAACGGCAAACAAGAAAGTCTCATGCCCTTCGAGGAAATAGACGGCTCATCTTCCATAAGTTCGCCAAAGCCAGAATATGCCATTTGCACGCCCATCGACCAACAGAATCAAAAGAAACTGAGTTGCCTCTTTGGCAACAAAACAAGTGTCATAGTGCCTATGGAAACTGAATCTGAGCCAAAAGTTTCACCTACACCTGCTCCAACGCCGACGGGCAATGGCAAGGGAAAGCCAGATATTCTGGTCATTCAGGATGTTAAAGTTAACACTGGTGGTTAACCAAAGGTAGAATAATCTCGAAAACTGCTCCCTTTATCACCCTTGAAAATATATATTTTATATGGTCTTTGGTTGAGATGGAGAGGGAATCAAAGCACTTTCCCTAATAGTGTAAAAATAATAGTTTCAAATTTTATTTAATTCATTTATTAAATAAATGTTTTTTTTTTTAGTTACAGCATCGTAACAATAATGAACTGATTTTTAAATATTAAAAAAAAAAGCGGGAAAGAGGGATATCCGGTATTAAAATTCCTTAACCTTTATCAAGAAGATATATTCTTAATAGGGTCGGGATTCCTTCTTTTGTCAATTATATACATTCTCAGTTAGCACCTTTAAATACAGGGTACACAAATTCCAATAAATAGCATCAATAAATTCATAAATCCAAGGTCATATATAATTATATAAATGCAGAAAAATCGCATTGTTTCCATTTTTCATTTGTTTTTCATTCTTTGAAACTAATCCATTCGATCTCTGCTAAATGTGAGTCAAATCCATTTAGAAATATTTAAAATATATATAGATAGGTCTTGCTTTGTTTCAAAATTAAAAGGGTTCAGACAAGATGTGGATATTGTACTCAATTTTAATGGGATGTTGTTTCCTATTGCCACGAGGGCATGGTTCGGTGAGATAAAGTGGAATAAGATACAGGAAAACTTCTAACTCCAGTGTTCTTGAAGGCTGACACGGAGTTGTCCTTAGCTGAAAAAGTTCAACAGACATGTACAAATGGAACGGAGGAGTGCCACAGGATTAAAGAACGGTCTGCGCTGTACTTTGGCCACTATGCACATATACCTATACACGTACACCCACCATACGGCTACTGGTGTCCACCAGGAAATCATTGTCCTCCCTTTGCAAAGGATCCTCAAGCAACTGACGTATGGGGACCAGCACCGCCACCGGTGTCAGGATCGTGGGGCCAACAGAACTCAGGACCATGGGGCCAACAGAACTCAGGACCATGGGGCCAACAGGACTCAGGATGGAAACCGAGACCGGAATCGGAAGCACCAGGGCAATGGAGACCGGGAACACCGGGACCAGGGTGTACGGGATCGGGATCGGAAGCACCGGGACAATGGGGACAGGGAACACCGAGACCAGGATGTACGGGATCGGGATCGGAAGCACCGGGACAATGGAGACCGGAAACACCGGGATCAGGATGTCCGGGATCGGGAGCACCGGGACAATGGGGACCGGGAACACAGAAACCAGGATGTACGGGATCGGGAGCACCGGAATCAGGATGGGGAACGCCGGGACCGAGACCGGAATCAGGAGCACCTGGTCCGAGACCTGGAGAACCGGGATCGGGATCACAAGGATCGGGAGCAACGGGATCGGGATCACCAGGATCGGGAGCACCAGGATCGGGATCACCGGGATCACAAGGCAATATAAACAATAATACTCTGCAAGCTTTTGTGAACATTAAGGGAAAAAAGCCAGCTCAAGGCTAAGGTTCCTAAATATGTATTATTATTGTATGGTTCGAAGGTGATTTGCTACATTCAACAATAATCAATCGAAATAAAGCATATTAAATATTGGAAATGTATGTTTTGAGAACTCCTTTGAGAATTAATATAGGGGGCTTAGTGCAGCCACAGTTGACTCTATGGGTGCACTGGAAATTCCCAAGAAAAAGCTCACTGATGATGAAACTGGACCCGATGCAAAAAAAAAACGGAGAACTGAATGCATTGAGAAAATGTAGCCGAGTTTCGATTTAATTTTTTATTGCATTTCATTTTAAGATCCCGACCACTGTGCGCTTTTAAAGTGTCTCGCGATGGCGTTGACTTGTGAGAAAGCTAGGCCGGCAGGGCGAAATATTTTAGAATTTTCACAACACGTCACACGACAGCAGCTCTGCAAGGGGCAGGGGCAGGCATGCATGGTTAGGCTTCGAAAGAGGCCCTTGGCAGACCGAGACTGGAGACTCAGGCTGAGGGATTGGAAAATGCAGACGGAGCTGAAAGGTTGCTGCATTGGGGTCCAAAGCTGGAGCAGGAGAGATGATGCTGCGGCCGGCACCCGCACGCTCATGGCTTGTGTTTGGCTTGTTAACTGCGCTTGTTTACTTTATGTTAAATTAAGTTGAGAATCGTGCAATGCAAATCAGTGCGCAGTGCCAATGCCAGTCGGAAAACTCAGACCCGGGCCAGACCAGTCTCCGAGATAGAGACGGATACAGAGTCCGAGCTGGAGCCGCATACAATTTTCCAACTCTTTTCTAATTGCCAAGCAGCCGCCGCCGAGCAGGGACGCTGGCGGAGCTCTGGAGGAGAAGAGTTCCCTGATTGCTTTGCATACGAAATGAATTAATGTCATTGAGGAAGAAGATGTTGCCAGTTGGCACTGCAGGAGCCCCTGATTCCTCCGGTAGCTGAAGACGAGTCTGGCCATCCACTCCTTCGCTACAAACTCTTCTTTTTTTCTCGTGCTGGTACTAATTTGAATTACAGTGCACCGGGCTCAAGACTCGCTTCCTTTTCATTATCTAAGGGTCTAAGACTTCATTGCTGGCAGTTATCAAATGCAGCACATCAGCCGGAGACCCAGAACAGACCTCTAGAGAGTCTCAGTCTCGAGACTAAGAAGTCAAAGACAGATTTGCGGCTGTCTTTGTGAACTTGAAGAAATGTTTATTAGAAATTATAATCCAAAATATAAATATACAAATTATAAAACAAAGAACACGTTTTTACTCCCAATGATGTTCTTTTTAAATATGTTTATAATGTAAAATAACATTTTTAAATATTTTTCCTGTAATTTCTCTTTGTGTAAATCCCATTCTAGACTCTCTTGGTTTTTCTCACTCTACATTTCTCTGCTTAGTTCTCGGCTGGAGTCGTCGTCGCCGTCACACACAATAATTAAAATCTTTGCCTTTGCCGTGATTGTTTCTACCACCGAGATAAGTGCTGCAACTGTTGCAAGATGCAACTGCTAGATGCAACTGCCGCTTAGATAATGCAATGCAATTCAGTTCTTATGCAAATTTATGAGTGACTGACTGAGTGACTCTGACGGGCAACTGCCACCGGGCGAAGTGAAGCCAGTGAATGGCATGCCATTCAACCTTTCTAAATTGTGTTATAGTTTGGCATTTATCCCCGGCCTAGGAGAGCCGGAGAGAAGCTTCTCGGTCGGTTCAATGATCTATGGATGTGGAATCCACATACCATATGCGGAATTCTCCTGCTGCTGCTGCGTGTTTGTCACTCAGCCCCGCCCACCGAGGGCTCGGGCAAGTGGAAATTCTGGAATTCCGCCTGCTGAAAACATAATGACCATGCTGAAATACCCTTGTCTCGGCTTAGCGATCTTTTCATTGTTCTTTTGGGGCAATTACAAGTGCATATCGCCGATGCTTTCTATGATTAAGTTGTGCCATTAACAAATGAGTCTGGCTCACGTTTCTGCCACTTGCCAAATGCTTTTTGCCACATAATTTATATGGCCATTTATATGCCTTATTTTACGAACAAAGCAAGAGACAAATTTCTAAAAACAATCAAATTGGATCGCCTACATTTGCATTTGTTTAAGGTTTTGCGTAAGAGTAAAAGTTATTTATGTGGGGAGGCTGAAAGACAACAAAATTAGCTGAAACGAATACAGCTTTACGAATGTCAATATTAAGCCGGTAGCGAATATAGTATAATATTTGTGATATTGCTTTCATCTGATCCTGTTTTGGACCTCAAGGATATCATATATATATATAAAGGTTGTCCAAGATGTACATACGAATTCTGTTCAGGAATTTGATATGAAGGCTGTTCAGGATTTGTATTGATGCTGTCCAGAATTAGGATAGGAAATGTATTATTATATTTATAAGGATGAATTTTAGGATAGGGAGAAAATGCTTGTCCTACTGGACGTTTCGGGAATAAAAGTGAAGTCAAAATACTTTTTTATTTAATTGAATTAATTTTAAATGGAATATATAACTCCCAAGCCTTAAATATTTCTTTTACCTTGTTCTTGTCATGCATAAAATATTTAAAAAAAAAATCAAAAAGTTGCATTTGTTATAATCTTGAGGAAAACTAAATCCATGAACATTATTACCAGAGTATAGTGACTCTTAGTTACCAAGATTATTTTATATTTAAGAGAAAACTAATTAAAATAAATAAATATCCTTTTTACCTGGTTTTGTTCTTGCATGTATTAAAAAATAAACACAAAGGGGTTGCATGTGTAGCCAGCAAGTGCCACATGTTGCATAATTTCAAAGTGCACGCGATTTATCAACGCGCTGCTTTTATTAATTTATAAATTTTATATATGTATATATATATTTATATTTTTGCCTTTGGATGGAGGAAACTGTGCCTCCAGGCGAATCAATTTCGAAGAGTAAGGCGACGACGACCACGACATTCCATGCAAAGAAATATGATCGAAGGACAGGCGGCAGAAGCTGGAGGAATAATAACTTGTCCCTGGTTCTGGTTGCGTTTTGTAAATTATGCCGAAAAGACACCAAATGCCAGGTTGGCCTCCTCCGATCGCCAAAGCCTTATAAATTATTCCAACGGCTGAAGCTGAAGCTGGCGCTGCTCCTCTCCAGCGTGAAAGCGGGCGTTTGCCTCCGGTTAATGATGATACCGGATAACCGGCACTTAAAGGATATTTATGCTGCAATGCAAGCCAGATTGCCATGGCATTGGATGGCGTGGAGAGAGCGAGGAGAGCCAAGAAGGAATTCGCCAGCTCAGCGACCAAGTTTTTTATTTGTTGTATTTTTTGGCCAGTTCTGGCTGGGTCAGACGCGGCGTTGTGGATGACGCTGTCTAAGCCCCTTCGAAGGCGCATTAAAAGTCCATTAAAAAAGCCACGGGTGGCTGGCAGAAAAGTGGTGAACTCGCTTGAGTTTGCTCCACTTTCATGAATATGCAAAGGCATTGAGGGGAATTTAAAAAATGTATGGCGAAGTTGCAATACTCTTTTGCTTATTGAGAATATAAGACATTAAATAACTGTATTAACAAAGAAAATAAATTATGTTTAAGAAAAAGTGGTGCTAAGAAGTACAGATGATAAACTAAGACACCAATCCCAAAAAATTAGAATTTTTGGTTAAATCCTGGGCATGTTTTATTAATGACAGCATTTTAAATAATATTATTTGTTATATTAAAATCATTTCTTGTATTTCGTACTCACACATTGGGAGTTCCCACGTGTTAAAGGCTTTTTTCTTTTTTATTTGCAAAACCAATTATCTCTTCCATTTGTACCTTAAAGTCTTTTTAAAAGCAGAGCATTAAGAATATTGTAATAATTCTTAAACCCCAGTCACCGAATGATTTAGCTAGTTTTTGGGCCTTCCAACAAATTGATTTTAGCCTCCCAATGTAACCCCCCACCAATAACCCAGTTTCCAGGCATTAAACACTTAAAAGCCCGCCGTGAGGGCATGGGTATATTAAAATGATATTAAAAAGTTTATTTGCACTTTTCGGCAAGTTGTTCTCGATGAAAATGATGATTTGTACGGAGCCAAAAATACAAAGCCTCTACACTTGAGAGCCGCAAGATGAGCGTGTGTGTGCGGGGCGCTATAAAGTGTTATGCAAATAAGGCGTCAAACAAAGAAAGCGGAGAAATAACAAAAAATAAAGAAACAAAAATAAAGAAACAAAAACCGAAGAAAGAAGAAAGGGGCAGCCGAAAAGAAAGAAAGAAGCGCGCGCTGCTTACACAAGCAATAAAACATTCATATTTTTAGTTTTATTAAAAAAGCCCAGCTCTCGATCGCGATCTCGATTCCGATCTGGATCTCCATCGCCGTTGCGATCTTGGGGCCCTATAAGTAGCCGGCTCTGGGCAAAACGCTCCGTCACTTTCCTCAGAAGCCAACTCCGGACAAGATGCGTAGCTACCTGGCCCTGCCGCTCCTGCTGCTGGGCTGCACCCTGGCCCTGGCCCAGTATCAGTACCAGGCGCCCCACCAACAGACCCTTGCCCAGCAGTTTGCCGATGTCGTCGACGTGGTGGATCCTGCCGAGGAGGCCCTCAAGGCGGTGAGGCCGCCAAAGAATCGCAATCAGTGCAACACCAAGCAGAATTGCTGTGAGTGAAAGATATCTATCGACCCAACGAATGGAATCCTAACGAAACAAACTCCTTTCTTCTATTTGCTTCAGTCTGTGGCACCCCAAATGTCAATCGCATTGTGGGCGGCCAGCAGGTGCGCTCCAACAAGTATCCCTGGACCGCCCAGCTGGTCAAGGGTCGTCACTATCCCAGGCTCTTCTGCGGCGGCTCCCTGATCAACGATCGTTATGTGCTGACCGCTGCCCATTGTGTCCATGGCAACCGGGATCAGATCACCATTCGGCTGCTGCAGATCGACAGATCCTCCCGGGATCCTGGCATTGTTAGGAAGGTCGTCCAGACCACCATCCATCCCAACTACGATCCCAATCGCATTGTCAACGATGTGGCCCTGCTGAAGCTGGAGTCCCCGGTCCCACTGACTGGAAACATGCGTCCTGTCTGTCTGCCCGAGGCCAATCACAACTTCGATGGCAAGACGGTAGGTTTTATTTTATGTTAAACCAATTAATATTAATTAATTAATTTAATTAATATATTTACAGGCTGTGGTGGCTGGCTGGGGTCTGATCAAGGAGGGTGGCGTCACCTCCAACTATCTGCAGGAGGTGAATGTGCCGGTGATCAGCAACCAGCAGTGCCGGCAGACCCGCTACAAGGACAAGATCGCCGAGGTGATGCTCTGCGCCGGTCTGGTCCAGCAGGGCGGCAAGGATGCCTGCCAGGGTGACAGTGGCGGCCCACTCATTGTCAACGAGGGTCGCTACAAGCTCGCCGGCGTGGTGTCCTTCGGCTATGGCTGTGCCCAGAAGAATGCCCCGGGCGTCTATGCCAGGGTCAGCAAGTTCCTGGACTGGATTCAAAAGAACACCGCCGATGGTTGCTACTGCCAGAGCTAGATCGTGGAAAAATCATTGCCTTATCCCCATTCCCATTCCTAAGTTATTCTAAATTATTGAAAAGCGTTTTCCCATCCAATAAATTCACAAACTTTGACTTACTTTAAAAAGGAGTATTTAATTTTTGTGAATTATAATTTGTTAGGAATTTACATTAGCATTCCAGTGCTTAAATATTTATGATTTATGTTCCCTTGAAACTCACAACTAATCCTGGCTGCCGTAGATTCTTATCCGAAACTGGGATACACTCCTGGGGCAGTGGCTGAGGATTTGGGTAGAACATGGGACCCACCCTCGTACTCGTACCCGTACTCGTACTCGTAGTCATACTCATACTTGACGGCCGTGATTAATGCCTTGAAATTGTTGCCGCTGATGGAAATCTTTTTGGCAGCGCTCACATCATAATCGCTGCTGCTGCTCCTCTCCCGAAGTCGAACTCCGTTCGGTCGCCCTGTCAATCAGGCCTGACTGGAGTCGTCGGAGCCAAAGCCCCGTCCTGCAAGCGGCATAATTTGTTTTGACTCATTTTCATGCGCAGCTCATAAATTGTGGAAGCGGAGGGGTGTACGTAGCTCTAGCCCAGGCACGTTGATTATGATTATGATGATGATGCATGTGGACAGCGCTGGGCTGGGCAGCGCATCTGCATAGAGTGGCCATTGATTTACTATGTGAACACTTTATGGCTGTTTAAGTTGTTAAATTGAATTAAGATGAAATAAATTCTCGAGCAATTTTTATGTTTGTTAATAAATTTTGCATGCCCTGCGATAATTTGAACGGCTCCCGGCCGCCGATCATAAATTTCTAGGCTTTATGGGGGCCTGGGCTAGTGGACCCTCTAAAAATAATGCTCTGCTAGCTGCAACAGACAATCGAAATAAATAATTCATGCGACTGCGAATGGACTGGACTGGGGTGAACTGGGGTGGACGGCAGGAGGAGGATTGAGGAGGAGGGTCTGGGACATGGACGCACATCCTCTGGCTCGCACTCCCGATCGCTTTTCGTTTCAATCTGTGGCTCAGTTTGGCGTTTTCGGCAGCGCCCAGGGGAGCAACTACAAATGGACTGCTATTCGGCCGGCCTTTGGTTCGCAGTGTTGTTTCTGGTGTTTGCATTTTAGATTTTTTCACACCTGAACGGCGGTGGGTCCTGGCCGTTCAAAGCGGCCGCCGCCGGCGCAACAGCCAACCTGTCCCAGCCTGGCACTTGATACAAGATTCACCACAGCCTGGGAGTCCGGGAGAGTCGCGTTTTTATCTAATGTCGGGTGTCGAGGTCTTACCAAATTTGGCCCTGCTCGTAGCTTTTCAAACGTCCGGTCCGGTCCGAGCCCAGAGTCTGGCGGCCAGCGAATTTGTCGTGACTTGTTAATGATACATTTCGCCAGGTCTGCAGGTTCCATACTCCACACCAAGGCTTCGAGCGGTTCCCTGACTGGCTCTGGGCCCTGGTCAAGTGTTGGCATGTCGCTTAAATGGTACATGGTGCCATCTTTGGAGCAAACCAAAGGCACAGTAAGCGAAATACCTTGAGAATTAAGCTTTAAGATCTTTGTAACATTAATTAAAATATGCCTATATAGCTGAGTTCATTTTGTATCCTTTCTTCTCTTGATAATTAAATTTGATTATATTTTTTAGACCTAATCTAAAACACATTTATAAGGCTATAATTTATATACTACTTCCACTTTAACCATTCATTTCTCACAGTGCCTGGACAAGTACTCTGGCAATACTTAGGACTGGTCCCAAACAAGGACTAAGCCCATGTTAATCATGACTTGGCCATGGCCGCGGCCCTTGGGGCTATCAGTTTTCATTGATTTGAATAGTTTTTCAACTCTTTTTCAATTTGCTGAGGCCGCTGAATGCCGTATGTACTATGTTCTCTGCCCAATGCAGCCGTCAGCCGCGTCTTGTTCGCGCCACAATTTACGAGCTGCCTGGACAGACGAAATCTGGACTCGTGATAATTAAACTGCGGCAGCCAGCAAGAGTGAAAACAAAATGATTTACGGCCAGAACCTGCAGCCTTTTACTTGCCATTCTCGGTCGTGTCAGAGCTCACTTTTATTTTTGGCCTCAGTCCACCAGCTTAATCTCATTTGTCTCTGTTGCCGACTGTTGATGCCTCCTGAATAATGGCCTCGTAATTACGAGTGTTTAGGCCGGGCTCAGAACAATTCTTTTGCAGACAAAACGGTTTATTAGAGCGCATAAATTTTGCCAACAAAAAGTGAGAGAGATTTGACAGCATAAAATCCATTAGAAGATCGTTTTTTCTTACCTCAACAGGAATGCTGTTCTCTGCTTTTTACAGCCCTGTGGGCGCAAAGTGTTAAAAGCTTCTTAACAAATACTTTATAGCCTGAACACGAAAGACTAGGAAGGTATTTTCTAATGGTAAATCATATTTACGCCCAATAAACTTGAGATTAGTATATTAAATGTTTATGCTTTAAATGAAAATATACGGAAAAGAAATGCTAATATTTACGCCGGCGCCCAAGTTCTTAATGGGTTTTCCTTTAGAAATATTTGCGTATACATAAATCTTAATTATTTCCTTATTAATCATGTATTTATGTTTCAATGATTTATGTTTTTTCTTTTTTATTTCAAGCTGCAAACTGTCGATAAATAAGCTATTAAATGATTTTACTTTGAGAGGTCGTTTAGATTTAATAAGCAATTTAATAAAGCAAAAATTTATATTAAACCCAAGACCAAGACAATAGTTAAATTAATTATTATGATTATAAAAACTCATTAAGCTTAAAATGGAAAATATTTTGTAAATATTCTTCTTGTATTAATTAATATTTTAATATTTAAATTATACATAAATTCTCTCTCCCTCGTATTTAAAACTATTACTTAACCAGTCATCACCCCATTGAATCAAACACGTACAGTCCGTGTCATTCTCATGTGCATAAATCAATTTTTTTGTGGTTTTTACTTTTTGTTTCGTTTCGCCTGCTGTTTTTTTCGGCGCTGAACACGTTCCAGTTTTACTTTCCGTTGGGGTTATCTTGGGCATTTTTGCACGTTGCACATTTATTTTAATTTCTGGCTGATCTCTTAGCAAATAGGCTGGGTTTCAGCCCGGTCCCAGCCCCAGCTTATCCGGCCACGATGCACGTCCTCTACTTTATGTAGATAATCTTGAGAGATGGACTGCAGCTTTTGGAGGGTGTACAGATCGGGTTCGGGGGGTTCCTTGGCTGCAAACTGCTCATTAGTTTATTAATTAAGTTGTGCTCGGCGTTCGGTAGTTGCTCAGTTTCCCAGAGACTGCGCTGCTGCAGCTGCTTCTGCTTTGCAGATTTATTTCTGTCCATTATGAAAATTGTCTATGGGCTATGCGGTCGCATCTTCTTCCTCGTCCCAACATTATTATGCTAGTTGCTGTAGTTATTTTAAATTGTTTTGTCTGGCCTAATGATACCCTACACGGCAACGGGGCAGCGGCACTTTAAACGACAGTAGTTGGGCTTTAACGCCTGGCCCTCAGCCCGCAGCTCCCAGTTCCCAACTTGAATCTCCGTCTCTTTTCAGGTTCACTTTAAGCTCTCGGCCCGAAGTCCAAGTTCGCCATTCCGCAGGGTTCAGGTTTGGTTAGCGGCCGCTAAGTGGAAGGTGTTGAGAAAATGCACAAAAATTAATCATCTTATAATTGCTAAATTGCCGGCGGCCATTCAATTGCTCAAAGGCCCAAGCCTGAGAGAGCTCCGGCCCATAAATTAGAAATTTGATGAGGCGCTAAACCAGAATAAAATATGCATTAACAAATGGTGGCCAGCGTGGGCATTGGCATTATCATCTAGCCTCCGCTTCGGCAGTTCTTGGGGCCTAAGCCATATAAGAAAGGTCTGACAAATTAGCTACACGTTTTGGTACACAGAACAAAAAAGCTTTGATATAAATTAAGGCATTAAATAAAGAAAAATAGTTTCAGAATTATTTTAAAGCGTTTAATATTATAAAACGTGAAATGTTGGTATTAGTAAATGTTTTAAAAATTCTTTTAAAGGGTAGTATTAAATAATATTAATTAATATCAAATCGATAAATTTTTCGTATTATTAAAATATAAAAAACTATATAAAAAAATTCTCCTAAGTCTGGGATTAAGCCCGGTAACTCCAGCTTTTAAATATGTGATTTTACCTGTCCTCAACGGTTTTCCCTGTGGAAAGTTGCTTGGAAAGTAGAATAATTATATTTTTCTAGTCATCCAGAGTGAGTTTTTCTACTACTTCTTAATACTTTCTATTCATTTTATTTGCCAGTGTATCTAGAAAATACTCCTATTGATTGAGCCGCCTAAGCCTTGTTTAAAACCATAATATTTATTACCTAAAGAAACGTTTGAAAGAAATGTTTCTTGGCCAGAATTTCTAAGAAAGCTTTGTTTTTCCCAGCAAGCGGATGGCCTCACCTGATCTTCTGCAAGATGACGTCATCCAGGTGGTGGTAAGTGACCTTGGAGCGGAATGTAGTATGTGTGTGTGCGAATGTAGCTAATCAGAACGGACAGACACTTTCGGATCTGGAAGAGTTCTACCGAGTTCTCTCTGGGGCTGGCCACGCCTGACGCGTTGTCTACATTTTTCTCGCTTTACTTTTAATTTTGCACGCGTCCCAGCGGGTTTTCCCTTCGCAGTTCCCTAGTGTTTTTGTTTTTTATTCCATTTTTTGTGTCCATTCTGATGAGTTTGTTTAGTTTGAAATATGTTTTCTATACGTGCGTCATGTTTGGACGGCCCTGGTCGCGATTCTTGGCGGGACGGGCACTATAATTAAAGGTATTGGTAGGCGTTACTATTGGCTCAGTCCTCCCAAGGCGGAGGAGAACTGGAAGCGGCAGATGGTCGGTCCGCCGGCCGGTTGGTCGCCTGTCTAGGTGGACATTGCATCAGTTGGCGGGGCAGATCTACAAAAGAATCGCCGCACGCTCGCAGCTCAAACAGTTATGTAAGTTTCCTGTAGAGCGATCTTCTTTGAAATTCGTAGGAAATTGCCTTGGCCAACCAAGCTTGAGTTTCGGCCTGGCTCTGACTTCGGCTTTGGTTGTTAATTGCCAACACTCAGCCTGGCAAAAGCCGGCGCGACGGATGTTGGTCTACAATTTGCGCTATGCTTCCAACGCCTTCTCATCTGGCATTTGCTCCGCTCTGCTCTCGGAATTAATTAGCACTTTTGCTTGAAAATTAATTACTGCAAATAACAAGTTACAGTCGTCGGTCGCTGTTACGGTCTCAGACTCCTCTGATTCTGGCCATCTTCGGACTCCGCGGTCCCGCTGCTACTGCCGGTTTCGAAAGCGAAATCCGAGAAGAATTTCAATAATTTGCAACGAATTAACGAGAGTTAGTGGCCGTTCCAAAATGATTTACATTTTAATTCGTTTATTATGCCCAGCGGATTACCCAAGTTTCAGTGTATTGCAGAATGTGGCACAAGGTGCGTATGTATGTAAAGTAGTTTCTAGAATTTGGTTTCGAGGTGGAATTACGAAACATAAACAGAAACTCTGATTTTGAAAGCCCTGCTAATATTAATTAACCTTTATATATTACCTATGTAGATATGCTAATATCATTTCGTAATAAAACCCTGATCTGTGGCACTCCATAACCCTGATAAATGACTAGAATCTATCATAGCGCTCCCAGACCAGGTTGGCAATTGTTATCCATTATTTATAGAATCCCCAAAGCCAGAGCCAAAGCCAAACTTCTTTCGCATGCTGTCACAGACATCCATCGCGATTGTATAACCGCACAATGAAATTACCAGGGCCCGGAGACGAGTGAGTTCCCGAGAGTTCCCTCGAGTTTCGAGCAACAAGTGCCTGGGCCGAACGCTTACCGCATTAACAATTGCAAATCTTTGGCCACAATTTTTATGACTTTAATTGTTTGCTTTTGCCTGGGATGACAGAGAACCAGAAGAAGATCACGGCCCGATGGCAGAACAGTGAAAAATAGACCTTAGCTAACCTTACACTGTAAATAAAATAGTTGAGAACAAGTGTGTTTATATAAAAGATGCTGAAAATATTGGAATGATTATAAATTGTGAGAGAATAAATGAATAAAATCATTCTTATGCACGAAATGTATTGTAAAGAGATTACGTCTTAAAGATTAAGGTATTAATTCTACATCACAAATAAAATACTTTAAAATATCTAGTAATGTTTTTGCAAGAGATAACATATATAATATTTATAAAATATGAGGAAATTATCCCAAAGAACAAAAATGTTAAAAAAAATTAATAAATTTGCACGTTAAAGAAAAGTGCGAAATTGGTAGGGAATATTATCCGTGGCAATCACTTCCTTAGATTTTACTTGATGATTTTTTACTTTAATTAATTTTATTATTTTAGGATTTGTTTAGAATCAACACTTTTCTCTCTCTGCACCCAGCAGGTAGAGACCAAGTTAAGGAAATCAAATTGCAGAACTCGAGCGTTGAGAAAGCACCGTTAATGTGACCCCGACGTGCGCGGCAATAGATAAAAATGCCCAGCAAAAGACACAAAACGAGGCAAGACAAACATTTCAGAGACAGAGAGTCAGAGTCGCATACTTGGCTAGTTGAGAACCCGGGCCAGTCAGATAGATAGATACGTAGATAGACAGTCGTTGCCGTGTAGTTGCGGGCGGGCCCCGAACCGAACCAAACCAAACCGAACTGAACCGCAGAAAGGCGGCGGAAAATGATGACCTCGTGCAGAAAACTAAGTCACACGAAGTGAACGAGCCAAGAAGCGACCAAGACTGCCAGCAATCAGTGACTGAAAAATTGCCAACGATGATCTCCGCCAGAGTCAGAGTCAGAGTGGGTGAAGGGGTCCTCCGAAAAGAACAAAAAGCTAAAAAGAAAAGCAAACAATGCCCAGGCATTGACACAGCTGCAGGCCATGGGCAGGGCAAGCCCCCTGGTTAAGCCGGCCTTATAAGGCGCAATTCGAGGCTTCGAAATATCATACATAAACGTTATCTTACGACCATGTCACCGGGCCGAAATCCCCAGAACAGTTACACGCTGCGCTGACTTGATTTGCAGTAATGGCTGAAGTGTTAACTTTCGATGGTGAAAGGGAAATAAGTGACAAAGGGAGTGGATAACAGTGCAAAATTCTATTAAATGTCTTCTAAAAAAAATTTAAAAAAGCAAGAAAACCAAACAAATTACCATATTCAAAAGATGTTTCTCTCCTTTTTAAATGGATACCCACTGAAAGTTGGACTTGCAGTTAAAGCTGAACTCTACTCTTGGCTTAATGCCGCTGGCCCTGAACCGTATCGTATCAGTTGTCAACTTCGGTGCGCTCCTCCACTGACACTGACCGCCAAAATGGAAATGCGTTTCAAATCTGGCCGCGAGACAGCCGGTGGCCAGCATCACCTCCTACCCAGTCAGATGCAATTTCAATCAAGTGGGAACAGGCTAAGGGTTGAGCAGGTTGCAGGTTGCCGGAGAGGCCTAGACTGGAGCTGCTAGCCAGGCAATTTTTATTGGCAATCTTATGGTTATCAAAATAAATGAAGTGTTACAGCAACAAGTTGCGCGGCGCGGAAGCCGAGCTACGTGCCTGCCTTCAGCCGGTGATTGCTTGGGCTAACACTGATCCGAAAAATTAAGGGGAAATATGGAATAATATTTTAAATATTTTTAAGTTATAAAACAAAACAAAAACGAGTTTAAAATATGAATAAAGTTCTTAGATCTAAGGATCGAATGAAGTTTTTTAGGCTTGAAATTAGATAAAGAAAGAAAGAAAATTAATCAGAAGAAATGAATGTTGTATTTACCTATCATAAATATATATTGAAAAGTAATACAGTTTTAAATTTAAATAATAATTAATAAATTATCATTATTTAAATATCCCCTTATTTCTCTCCCTGCAACGACTGATGCTTACAGGCCTTGAAGCCAGGATTTTGGCATCTACTAGCCAAGGGAAGCTGGGGGGCAATGGGACGACTAGTTAAGCCGCCAGCGGATTGGAGGCATTTTTCAATATACAAATACATGGCAGCCGGGGCCTCGTCGATTCGACAAACGCTTGCACAAATTGAATATTAAGCCGGATCGGGGATCTGGGATCGCAGATCGAGGATCGCCGCTGACTGCTGGCCATTTTCTCGATGCTGCCGCCGATAACAACGATCGCGATAAGCGCCCCAGAAGGCGCTTCCTGTGAGCCGTCGAAGCTGCTGCCCGCTGTGGCGTTTGTTTGCCACACGCAATCAATGGTGGACTCATCTGCCCAGGGACCACCTCCATCCTCCTCCTCCGATGCGATCCGAGGCTTCAGCACTTTGATCATCATTTCGACTAATCGGCCCGCTGTGCAGATCCAACAGATGCCCCGATCCAGATCCAGATGCAGATACAAGTACGTGTACGAGTGCATGCATTTCTCTTGTGAATATGTGCACTCAAAAAGAATATTGTTAAAATGAGTAAATATTTGAAATATGTATGTTAATTTTTAAAATATATTTTAGACTGAAACTAAAGATTCTTGTAAAAGAAAATATTTTACAAAAATCTATAACTAGAGTTAGGGCTATCTGTACCTATCCTTATATCAGTATAATTTATTTTCTTTTTTTTTTGCACAGTGTACCCCACGATAGCATTCGCATCTGTATCTGCAGCTGAGGCTGTTTATCTAGCTGCGATTGTCGCTGGCAGTCAGTTGGCCATGTTGTTAGTCATTTGTTATGAAACAACTAAAAGGGTTCGGGGATCTCTCTGGTCGGTCCGTGGATGGATCTCCCTCCCATGTTGTGCATATGCATGAGACCCGGAGCCGGACTCCAGCTAAGGGTCCACAAAGTGGACGGGGGCACTCTGCTGCTGCTGCTGCTGCTGCTGTGTGGCATTTCAACTGCCGGCCAGTTGCCATGTGCGGAATTTCTTAACACGTGTCACACGGCTGCATTTGCCTTTAACTGCTCCGTTCGGACCAGGTGACCGACCACACAGCTTGCGATGGTATAATAGATCCTCGGTACTACCCAAAGAAAGAGGATTTGTTGACAATCTATTTGTGCAGCTGCGTTTTTTAGTGGAAATAACTAAGGCATACGAAAAGAGAAGGGATTAGTTAATTATATTCCTGAATATATTCACTTTAAGGGAATGTCTTTGCCTTTTAAGATTTTAATTATTTCTCCGAAAAAGTTTTATATTTAAAATCTGTGTAGGCATAACTCAAATTGTATTGTTATAAAAGTCTTGATTTTTTAAGTGCATTGTTACAGCACTTATTTGACAAATTCATTGGGTACCTTTGTTGGTTTTCTTACTTACTTTTATTTTATTTTAATTTTTATTTAACAAAGAAACTCATGTATTTAATAAAAAATATAATTTTCGAATTTCTGCTTCTATTTAAAATCAAAAAAATATATATCAACTTTTTAAATGATAATTATATTAATTGTGGTGGAACTAGGGCGCCTAAGAATCAAAATTTATTCTTAAAAATATTTAATAAAATGTATATATATTAATTATAATAGCAATTGTGCGCCTAAAATTAAACTACACTACATGCAACATATTTTTGGCGCCATCTAACTCTTGGCCAGTTTGAAAGCTTATACAAAGCAAAGCTTAAAAACGGATTTTGCTGTTTCATGTCGAAAGTCTGTCGTAAGCCAATAATTTATACATGTAGAAACTAGGTAGAACAATATTAACGGTTGTGTATTAATACTGTTTTTACATGTATAAACAAAGTACAATTTTGCAAAATATATATTTACATGTGTGTACTACGTAAAATAGAGCGCCTAAGTAGCTCTTTGTATTCCTAATATAAATTGTAATATTGTACCAAAATATGGTGCTCAATATCATTTCAATATTTTAAATATCTAAGAGTATTGTATTTAATATTAAAATTATATTTGGGTGACCTCATACCTAAAGTTTTGTTTGGTTGGTTTATAATTTTACCAACATTTAAATAAATAAATATTAAGATTGGAAGGCTTAATGTCTTAATACATTATTATTATTATCTATTCACTAAAACAAAAAATGTTAAATCTTTCATATAATGTACAATTTTTAAGTAACTATACTTTTTCATTAATTTATTTTCTAAAAATAATTTAAATTAAATTAACTATCAAAAAAAAAAAATCAAAGCTTAGGCTTAAAATCAAATAAACTAAGCCCCACCGAAGCAGTTCATTGTCAAATATATATCTCTGATTTATTATTCTCTAATGAAAGCTCCTCTCAGACATGTATACACGAACATAAAACGGTCATAAAGCTGGCACTCCCCCACCTGCCGTGGTAGATTAATCGGCTTGGACGCGCGACGATTTGGCCCCCATCAAGGACACCTCCAGCGGCAGGCAGACAGCAGGTCACTTGGGTGACGAACGCTCGCAGGTATTAGTTGAAGTTATTACATGGAACTACTGAGCTGGGAAACTCTCTGCAGAGCAATCCAAATTTATTGTTAGTAGTCTCTGTTGAGAAACTTCAATTAACTCGCATTATCAGTTGCAGCACATGCACTCTATCTCTGACTTTTTTAAAGCATTTATTTCAGATTTCTCGAGAAGGACTCTCAGAAGGGGACTCTCAGCTTTAAGACTCGGTTGCCCCGAGACGGTTTAATATAGGGCAAACTGCGAGACACTTAATTATAAGCATAAAATGGAGCAGTGAAATGGGGGGTCTACGTAGAACTACATAAACAACGGCCATTAGAGGCGGACAGGTGAGTGTCGGCCATTTTGTTTTGATGCGACCGCGACGCCTTTAATGCGACTGCACGAGGAATTCATACAAATTAGCGGTGAAATAAATTACGCTCCAGCGTCGCCGGTTCTCTCTCTCTTTCTGTGTCCCTGTGTATGTCTTTTTCTGTCTCTGTCTCTGTCCTGAGTAAAAGCAAATTAAATTAGGCATACGGGTCGGAAAGGAGAAAAAAAATGCAAAGGGAAAGCCATTCAGGTAAATGTTAAGTAAATAAAAAACAAGAAAGGAAGTTAACTTTGGCGAGACGAAGTTTGTATACTCTAGCAACTTGCAATTGAAACCGGGTCCAAATTTGCCATCTATAATTTAGCTAAAAATGCATTTATTTTAATTTGAAAAGCATTTGGAATTTATTTGGTTCAAAAGCCATTTGAAGTTTAAAATTGTAACAAATGTCCGAATTGAATTTGAGGATTATTTTGCTTAATTAAGATCGATTTTTGATTCGATGTCATGAGCCCATGGCAAGAGTATTTAAATTTATGCTCCCAAAGTTATTATATTTATTTTCTTAATTTTTTATAATTTTTTCAAGAATGTATGAAAGTGATTTTGGATATTTTTAAAGTAGGGAATTAACAACTTAACATAAAAATCTGTACCAATAACTTATTGTATCTCAAGATCAATGACTTATTCACATTTAAGCATTTTTTAAATTTATTTTCCACCTTCTATTCCTTAAAAAGAGTATTCCAACGAGTGTTTTAAAATTCATGAATGGTTTTACTGGGGAAATGGTGTATATCTGTCGCCCTTGGGCTGTCCGTCTGCCTCGGTGTCTGCCAGTGTGCCAGTTTGCCAGAATGAAGGGTTCGCTGGGAAAGCGCATTCGTGGCTGGGAATGTCAGCAGCCAAATGGGAGCGGGCATCAGGCAAACGCGACATGACAGTTGACTCCCTTCCGCTTTCGCTTCCTTTTTGGTTTTATTTTTTCAGAGGAGGGAGGGCTTTGACTTAGGCAGTGCTTAAAAACGCGTAAATGGCAGCCAGTCACATGCTAATTTTCAGGCCCGAACCCCTCCATATATGCCGGGACAGCTAATCATGGCGCTGCCAGTGGCAGTGGCAGTGGCACTAAAATGTCAGAGGATTCGCCATGAGAAGTGACGCTAATGAGCTGACATAATCCGAAGGGCAGGCAGGACTGGCTGGCTTGTTGGCCACGTGCAATTAAAAGTATTTAATCATTATTGGCATCTTCTCCATTTTGTTTTTAAATTTTTGCTGGGAACATTCCTTGTTAGTGGTGACAAATTAAGCCGATTGAATGGGATTTACGCTTTCCTGCCCCGTTTGATCCTCTTTTTTGGAGTCCCGACCGCTGGCGAAAGTTTGTTCGAAACGAGTTTTTAATGCGGAGGTAGAAAACGGAAATCTTGCCAGGCCAGCTTAGCGCCTGATCCCGCTGCCAAGGAAACTTCCTCGGAAAGTAAAACCCTCCGACCTAGACCTACTGCCTACGTCATTGGCATGCTAAATGCCTGTTTCGTTTATTCATACGCCCCGTTGGCCGGCCTCAACTTCGACCCCGAGTGGTTGGCCAGTGGCCGCACGGCCACTCGCATAAAAATGCTCATTACAGCACGCCAAAATTTTATTGTTGCATACATTTTGGCCTGGGAGTCCTCTTCAAGAGAAACTTATTTATGTTGTACACATATTTGCCAGCAATTTGTGCCGAAGCACTCTTTGTATACTATATATGTAAGTGTATACAGTGAGCTAACTGCACGCCTGGCGGCCTTTGTCTGGCCAAACGATGCTCAATTCATGAGGAAGGGCGGTAGGGGCCAATAACCTCATTATTCATACTCCTTCTGGCTGATTGTTGTACTTTGAATATTTGATTAAGATGCCAAGATTTTTTATTGCTCGCCTATTTGCCGGCGATGGGCCATGATAAAGTAGAAAGTATATAGCTACCGGGGAGTGAACATAATATAAACAAACTGAATTTAAATTGGCTAGCAGCCTTTTTTTATGTATATTTTTAAGAAATAAACGTAAATCAAATGAAGCAAAAAAAAGTGAAACATAAGACTGGTTAAGACATAAGAAATGGGCTTTCTTATTATTTTATAATATTTAAAAATAAACCTTAAAAAAATATAAATAATTTACAGGTATACACATA
>JAEIIJ010013022.1:0-12553 GCA_018904815.1 Drosophila ogumai | reverse complement strand
CGAACCTGGAATCTTCTGATCCGTAGTCAGACGCGTTATCCATTGCGCCACAGGACCGGTGCGCTACACAAAAGCAGACGCACCAGGTAAGGCAGACAGACACACACACGTACACACGTGCGAGCGTGTGGGGAGCAGGCAGTCACACTTGTTGAGTGGAACTGGGTCTGCGGCTCGTTGGCAGCATGTACGTAGTTGTTGTTTCGCTGGCCTAGGCCAACAGGTCACAGAGTCTTGTCTAATTTTAGATACTCGCTAATGGCACCACGGGCGCTACTTTCACTTCTGCGGGGAGGAGGAGGTAGGAGCGGGGGACTGGACTGGAAATCCAAAAGGTATTCGTTGAAGGAGAGAGTCTCGAATGCTCTGTATAGTGACTAACTTCAGTGGAATTGATCATATGATGACGAATATCTAAAGGGGTATGGATTCATATAGATAAATCTTTACCACGTAAATATCTCCATCAATCACATAAGAAAATGTTTATCCATTGTTTTGAGATGATATGAGAAAAGAAAATATTTAAGATATTTTAACATAAAATGATTTTCCAATTAGCTAAGCTTTAGACAAAGAGAGGAAATAAGGCAGAAAGCGGAAGGTGGAGCACACTCACTTCCGGTTTCGGTTCGGGTTCTGGTTATGGTTATGGTTGTGTGGTTATTAACGTAAATCTCTTGGCCCCCGACAGCCAGCCAGTAAATAGAGCAACAAGTAAGGCAACGCTGCTGCCGGTCTTATGCCTGCCTAACTGTTTGCATGCAAAGTAACAGCGACAGACATGGCAAAAGCGGTTCCATTTCGTTCCGTTCGGATCGGCGGCATAGATCGGTTCGGTTCTACTGTTCGGAACTGTAAAACTAAGCTCCGGGGGCTTAGTATAAGTTACTAGTAAATCAGAGTCTCAGATCTTTGAAGAGAAGACTTTAACGGACGCTGAGCATGAAAGCCGCCTCTTGAGTTGCTGATGGTTTTAAAAAAAATATATATGTATATATACAACAAAATAAAAACAACCGACGAACAGTGATTGGAAAGCATATAGACTTCTTCTGTTAACATTGATAACTAGATGTTAGTTCAATGAAGGATAATAAACGTACTTTGGAAGAATAATTACAAGTTTTTCCAGTTACCTTCATAATCTTATTAAAACGAATTACTATTTTAAAGTTGCGCAACTAACGTTTAACTTAACCTTTAACATCTTTTATCCTCTTTTTCTCGACAAACACCTCTCCAACGGTTGGGCTAGTCGCCATTACTCATATTATTCCGACAATTTCCTCTCACAGGATGCAGGATATTGCTGACAGATTGTTGTCTGAGAATATTCCACAGTTTCAGAGCAGGAAACACACAGTTGAGGGGTTTCTGGGAGGGTCCAAGTGACTTCCTTTTACATTTTCGCACTAAATTCGAAATACTCGCTCTGTGCGATGAATTCTCATCATGCTTCCGCTGAATGCGCAGTCGCAAATTGTTTTTTTTTTTTTTTTTAGATGTAAAGGGACGAAGGAGCCAGACGGTGGACTCTGTGCAGGGGAACACAAAGAAAGACTTTTTCCGACTAAAGTTTTCTAACTCCAATTCAAATAGTTTAAAAAAAAACTAATTGTATTCGAGGTCTCTTGATTTACTTATGTAAATAACGAAAGCATAATGAACTACAAGTTTTAAGAATTATTTTTATTAGCTCAAGAATATTCACTTAAATCATAAGGCTATACAACGGTTTATCTTTATTGTTTATCCCCCATTGCCACGCCCATTTGCATATGAGAAGAAACGCTTTTGGGAGAAATGCAAAGCCAACAAAGACGAAGAAGCGGCGGCGAAATTTCATTTGCATGCGAATCGATGCCAAACACTGGGATGTGTTACATATGGTCGGAATCCGAATACGAATCCGAATCCGCTTCGAGCTCCAAACGGAACTTGGCCAGCAGAAGAAATACGACCCGAAAAACACAAAAGAAACCAGCTGTGAAACATGATTATATACTCCAGCAGAAGCAGCTATGAAATTCAAAAATATTGTATGTATCTTTTAGCATATGCTAGGAGAAGTCATAGGTGAAACAAACCAGGGCATACCCTGGAGTCATAACTTATGAGTCATAAGTACAAAAATATAAATATAAACACTTTTTTTAGTATAAATTTAACATCCAACTAATTGTTTGCTTAATCCCTATTATAATAAGCAACATTTTATAAATTTATTTTGTTGTTTAACCGAATTAAAAATAGTAATTTAAGCCGTTATAGTAGCTGGGTCTCTTTGAAGTTATTTTTTTATTTAGTTAAATTTGGAATTATTTTTTAAAATGAATTCTTAATTATTCAAAGAGCTTATTGCTTGGTTATTTAGTTTTAAATTGTATAAGGAATTCCTTAACTGTGTTTAGCGGATTTTAGTTCAACATTTTAAAGTGTATTTTATGTGATTGTTTGTTTGATAAACCTTAAGCTTTCCTAGTATTTTTAACCTCTTTTAGTGGTTTTTAGCCTGTTTTTTTTTTAATGAAGTGTAAGGCTTTTATTTAATGGTCGATCTGATAAGATACCAACTGGCTAAGGCTGTCGTTTTTCTCGCCGTAAAGCCAAAACACAAACAAACACACAGCATCTGAGATGAGATAAAAAAAAAGTTTGTATTTCTTGCCAGTAAGTCTTTCTTTCTTTCCATTTTCCAGGTGGGAATTCAACTTTGAAGAGCTCTTTGTTCGATGCTAATGAACTAGGTAAGAGCGAGAAAGAGATGTGGAGAAAATAACAAAAAAAAGAACAACAACAGAAGAACACATCTTGAAAAACTTGAAAGGAAGATACGCAGAGAGAGCAAAAGACGGAGAGCGCGAGCAACAAGTTGAGTTTGTTGTTTTAAGGAAAAGGAGCAGAAACAGGCAGCAAAAAAACTAATAAAGTGAGTCTATTTATAGACGCAACAGCAACAAAAAATGATGTAGATTGACGGCGCCGCAAAAGGGAGAGAGAATACTTTTAAAGCAAAGCTTAGAAAGTAAAAATCCAAATGGAGTTGAGAAGGAGGCACTGACACACGCACCTTGGCAATGCATAGGAAGAGACGCTGATGACAACCGCTGCTCCCTTCGCTCCTGCTCTTGTGGCTGTAGCCATTGTTGTTGCAGCCATCTTCCGGCTTGTCCTTATTCCATTGTGTTTCCTGCATTTTGGGTCATTTTTTGCACACTCACGAACAACGCACACACAAAAACAAATAAATAATAACTATGAACTAGCATTAATAAATTCCATCACAGAAAGACGCGAAGCGAGAGATGGGATGAGATGAACGCGACTGACAACAAACAATGAACAACTCTCCGCGCGGCGAACAACCATCAGCAGTGCAGCGAACGCTCTGCCCGCGCCGACAGAGCAGAACAGAGTGGCTGTGGCTGCGCAAGCGCACGTCGGAAAAGAAAGAAGAGGGAGAAAGAGAAAGAGGCTGCGCCGTCCGCCCCTTTGCAAGACCTTTGTTTTTGCTGCTGCCATGACACTATGGGGCAAACGACCACTTTTTTTGGGCATTAACTTCATTTTTTTTACAACAAAAGGCAGATTTTTGAAGAAAAAAAAAAACTTATTTGAACGACTTTTCAAACATGGGTTTTGACCAGAAAAAATGATCGTTTGCCCCATAGTGCGTTGCTGCCACTGACACAGTTCAATGTCAGCCCCAAAGCGAGAGAGCTGGAGAGAGCAAGAGATCATGTTAAAAGGATGCCCATTAACAGTGGGGTCTGTTAATCTCCAGCAAGTACTGTGGAGCTATCGAAACTTGAAATTTCAGTAATTTGAAATCATATTTTAATAAAACAAACCACATCCCTGATATGTATTTAATGGAAAAAACAAAATACCTTTAAATTTCCGTAAAATAAATTGGGTGTTCTACTTGTATTTTAGCCAAACTGTTAGAATTTGACAAACTGACTGTTAGTTTTTAACTTTTAAATAAATTAAAATATGGTAGACATCAGTTATGGGAATATTTATATTTTTTTGTTGGCTAAAAGCCTAGCTTAATGTGTTTTTAAAAGCCCCACTGTTCTCACAGCTACTGATAAAAATAAGAAAACATTTTTAAGAAAATAGCAAAAAAAAAAAAAAAATTAATAATAACTAAAATTGTCTTAATACCCAAAAGGCACGGCTCGCCGAGCGTCTTATGTGCTTAATTGAATTAAACTTTGTTGAGCGGCGTCTGCGGCACTTGCTTGTGACTTCTTATGAAAGTGTTAAGAAATTTCGCTAGAGTTTCGAGTGTGTCGTTCGCTGGATGGATAAATTTCACTTGCTTCTGGTAAATACGACTCACATGTGAGCTTGTCCATCGGCCGTGTGCTGCTTTGTTTTCTACCATTTGCGCATGATTATTGTTATTATTTTTTATTATTATTACGCTTTCTTGCGGTGCGCCCGACTCTCGATTATTTGAACAAAACGCTCGCTTAAGACTGTCCCTGGCCAAGCCCCTTTCCCCTTTTCCAGGGGGCGTGACATTGAGACAAGACACAAGCTTCCAAGCATCACGCTTATGTATGTATGTCTGTTGTTATTATTATTATTTCCATTGTTGTTATTGGCTACAAAACTTTCTTTTCAATGCGTTTCATACACAAATCCGCATCGAAAAGAAATCACCACAGCTTAAACCAACTTATGTTTGTTTGTCTGCTTCTATATACATATATAAATCGATCTGAATACTTGTTGCTACAGTCTTAACTCCGCAAAATCAAATTATAAAACCAAGATTTCAATCTAAAGGCTTTAAAGGCTAGACAAATATTTAATTTAATTTATTTTAAGAAACATTAAAGCATAGTTTTTTTTTTGTTGTTGTTTCAGTTAAAGAAGTTTGACTGTATTTTGCGGCCCTCAAAACTAGTTTGATCTACAAATTAGACGCAGTCTGACCCACTTTGCCGTAGAAAGTGATCGCAAATGGGATTAGTGGTATATTACCATTTCTTTGGACTTGGACATTACGCAATGCAGTGGGATTCCAAATCACAATAAAACAAAAACACAAAAAAAACCTGCCTGGTTGGGCTTTTGATGATGCGACACACATTTACCTTCAGTTGACCATGGAACGTGACTGACTTAAGTAATTGAAAGCATTTCTCCGGCAACACACATATACATTTTATGTAATTTTAGCACATTTAAATTCTTAATTTATGGAGTTTGAAAAACAAAAACATTGGAATCAAAACAACCTATAGTTCTTAGCTCACTCTTTTTTTTGTAGACTTAATTAAACTTAATTTCTTATCCACTTTATTTCGATGCTTTTGACAGAGCCAGCGGGCAGAGTGCCAAAGCGGGCATGACCAGGCCTAAAAATGTAGAAGCGGAGGGAAAACGCCAGCAGAGTAGGGCCCGAATGCAAACAAAACAAAACAGCTGAAATGTTGCCATTTTAATTATCAAAAATGGCTGGAAACGGCAGAACAAGGGGAGCCCCGAATGTGGGGGAAACTAAGCAACATACATTCACATACTTTTTTCTGTTTTTTTCTTTTGGGACCTACATATGTAGGCCAAACAAATGAAAAGGCATCTCTACCCCCCCTCTTCGTCTAGCTCAAAATAAAAACTCATTTCTTTAGCACAATGTAAATCGGTCAAACCAATCAAAAAATAAAAAAAAATAAAAAATCTGCAACAACAATGCCCTTCCGAGAGTTCTTTCAACTTGGCTTTTTAACGTGCTTGATTTTTTACATGTTGAAAAATTCATTCATATTTGTTTGGGCATGGAAAATTTATTCTTATACTTTTTTTTAATATTAATTTTAAAAATCTTGCAGAAACTATTGAAAAGTTAATAGAAACTTGTAGTAAAACTCTTACTAAACCGATTTAAAATTCACGTATTTAATATGATAATAGAAATTGATTATAATATTTTTTTGTTATTAGCTTTTAAATTATATTCTAATTAAACAACTTTTGCTCAGTGTGACCTGGAAATCAAAAAGTGTTTGGGGATGGGATCAAGGCAAGTTCCTAAGTCGGAAAGCTGGGAGATGAATGATGGGGACACATGTCATTGTCAGGCCGTGGTCCAAATGCAATTGAGCAAAATATCGCAATGAAGACTTGAGCACGACACAGTGAATAAGAAGTAGGAGATGGAGATGTAGATGGTGGAGAATGGTGGATACAAGAACAGCGGAAATGGAGACTCAGACAATGGGACCTCTCGCATTAGAAACTATTTTTTTATACAGAGAAAAGCCAACAACACTACAGTAGTAAGTAATACATATATCGAAAGAAACCCAAAGAACTGGCAGAAAAAGAAGTAGAGAAAGAGAGGAGATACACCAAAAGCTTAGCAAGAATATTAGCGATAAAAGTTGTACAATTGATATTCCCTAAACATAAAAATATAATTAAAGGTTTTTTTTTTCTTAAAGGTTAAGGAACCCTTTGTTTATTTTGTAGCGAAATAGTTTGTTTATTTTCTACTTTCATGTTCGTTTGTGATCACTTATCTATTATTCACTGTACCCAACTGCTGGTTGAAAAGAAATCATTGCGGAAGCCCACGTCGCCACCAATCCACGCCAGGCATCTAAAGCTCAGAGGCGAGGCACATCGCCGGCAGATTCGGATTCGGAATCACAGAATAAACCGGCAGCAAGACGGAGAGAAGCACGAAGACTCGCCGAGAGCCACTCGCCCGGTCACATGGGAGTCTGTATGGGAGTTCAACAACCCGCAAGAGATTGGCATAGCAGCAGCAGCAGCAGCGGCAGAGGCACAACACAAAAAGCGAAACACAATGCCCTAGCTGCTCCCTCTTCTTCTCTAGCCCCCAACTAGCCTTTACCACCCGCACCTCCCTCCCCTTTGGTGTAATCGAAATAATTCCCAATTATGCGTCAGTAAATGGAGAAATCAAAATAATAATAGGAGCAGGAATCCTAGTCACTAACGATTAAATTTTGTATTAATATTGAAAAAGATAGAATTTAAAAATAAATGTTATTTAATTTGTTTTTTTTTTTTTTTTAATGAAATTAGTTAGATATATAAAACAGAATATTGCAACCTTAAAGTGAAGATTAAGATTTCCCATTGAAGGGTTAAAGGATGTTTTATCCTTAATAGTAAAATACAAGCAATATATACCTTAAAAATTGTACCAAAAATATTGGCAGAAATATATGTATTGTAAAGGTTTCATTTTCTGTTTAAAATGATTAAAATGGTCGCTATACAAATACCATCAAAAGAACCAAAAACTACTCTGTGCAGGCATCTATGAAATATTATTAAACATTCAGATTCGCACCTATATATGCCATTAATTTACGGAAAAGCACCTTCATATATGGTACTGTATTGTGCTCTACGGGTAAACTGCGCATTTAGATTTTCCCAGATGCATTATAAAGTTTTCATGTATTTTAGCTAGATTTTTACAGCTTTACGAAGTATGTACATATGTATGAAGTGTGACCTAGAGGGTTCTGGAGGATAACCTCTGGTTAGTAATGACTTAAAGTCTGCGCTTAGTGACTGAAAGTTCTTACTAAACGGAGTATTTGTGGTAAGAAATAAAAAACTGCTCTTTCCCCTTATAATTATTTCGCCTGCTTGCCTATTTTAGATATATATTTTATATAAATTTTTTGCCATGTGCTCAAGGCGCTCTGGGCCCAGCTGTATCCCCTAGCTCCCTCCCGTTCCAGTTTCAGTTTTGATTTCGGTTCATTTCGGGTGGGTGGGGGTTGTGGTGTTCTACTTTTGCCGTTTTGTGGCCTGTGCGGCGGGTGATAAGAGGAGAGCCAATGGGTTTGACCCATTTCCGCGAGACACACACACACACATACGTTGCGGCGTTGCACAACGTTTTTTTTTTTTTGTTTATTTTCAGTTTATTTTTATTCTCCGCTTTTCGTTTTTAATGAAAGTTATTGTGGCTGCTGCCCTCGCGGCTTAATCAACGCAAATGAGGATGCCGAGTCAGTCGCCCGGCTGGCTGAGCAAACGAAAATCAAAAACAGGCATACATATACATACATATGTATCAACAGGCTGCCACACCTTTAGTCCCGACTACATACATTAATACCCCCAAAATCCCCTTATGTCATCCACAAAAGTCCTTTTGCCGCCGCCATGGGTTATTGCACTCCGTGTCCGGGTTCAAAATCCCATCTCAAGGATACAATAATAATAAATCCTAGTTGCCTTGATGGTGGTAGAAGGAATCATGTACACATTGCCAAATCCATAGCACTAAAATCGGCAAACTCTAGAAGCTGAATACGATTTAATGCAACTTGAAGTAAAAATTATTATTATTTATTTAAGGGTTTCTTAAAGCTTAGTACCTGCATTGATCGTTCGAGTTTAATGTCTCAACAATAATATAAAAATTTAACAGGAATCCCCAAGCTCAAGTGAAGGCAACAGACAACTGAACTGGGCTGAAATGCTATTATTGCCCTTTTTACGAGCAATTTCAGTTAGGCATTGAGCCTCACTTGCAGACAAAAACCCATTCAAGATAAGGGGTGGGTATCGTGTACAAATGTTGCCAAGTAATTGTTGCAACAATAAAAACGCTACTATATGCAGTTGCAATGCCTGTGTTCGAGTGAAATCAATTGTGCAAGCACTAATATATGCAATCTAAATGGGAAATCAGTACAAAAAATAACTATCAAAGGGTGTCAGCCTCAGCAAATAGTCTAGTCTTCACATATTATTTCTAATTATAAAAAAAAAAAAAAAAAATATTTTAATATAAAGTTCAACATCATAAGCAAAGTGATAAATATAAAATACAATTTCCACATTTACATCAGGAGTGATTCAAAGTCCAGTACTCGGTGATGAGATTATTTAACGTAATAACGTGATTTTTCTATTCTCGTGCCATTAATGGAAATTTGGGGAAAAACAAACTCAAATTCGCATGAATGAAAATTTTCTCTCTTTAAACAAATTCCCAGAGTCGCAGAAGAGATTTCCAAAGAAAAATACAAATTTACGAACCATTCAGGGTGTATGGTATAGGATCGATCTTCAGAACAAAAAATAAATAAATAATCAGCAGGGCATACGTACACCCAAAGCTGCCACTTCCGATTGGCATCTAGAAAATACTAATGAAACTGGAAATACTGTTCGCATCTATACAGAAATTTCCGAGTAAAAATTATTGAATTTATTGAGAATTGCAATACATACATACATATATAAATTGTGAAAATATGGCATCAGAGAGAAAAAATTACCAAAACTTGCTGTCAAGTCTTTTTCGGCTCGACAAACTAACCCATTTTAGATACCCAGAAGAATGATAAGAAGAATTTATAGTTTTTTTGAGTGTTTGCGATTTAGAGTTCTGTTGTTATTCATTTAAGATCGAAGAAATTAGAGGGGGTGGTCAAGCGGTATGTTATAACAGCAAGTTTATCTGGTATAAACTTTTATCGAGCAGATAACCAGGGTTTTAAAAATCGACGGTAAAGAAAGGGATGTTGAACAATTTTCAAGTTTACAAAAAATATTTTTTAAATACTAATATATTGATTATAGCAAAGCACTTAAAATAACAAACAATGAATTTTAGAAATTTAATTTTAAAAAATTCTTTGTAGCCGAAGCAGTATATAATTTATAATATATTTGAAAATAATTTTAATTTTAAATTTAAAAAATTTGGTTTAATATCTAATATAACTTTATGCCTCTCTCTTATTCACTCCTTCCTACCCACCTCTGTTTACTCTCTCCTCTCTCTCGCCCGGAGTGATTAAGCAAACAATGAACTCGCGCCATCAGCTGTGTACTTGAGTGAGTGTGTGTCTGTGAGCAGCTTCTCGACTGCAAGTGTTCTGATGTGTGTGGGTGTGTGTGGCAGTGGGATTGGGAACAAAGATTTGTGCAATGCTAAATTGACCGGCTTAGCAAAAGAAAAATAAAAAAAAAAAAACAACAAAAAAGCAAAAGAAGAAAAAAAGGGAAAGCGTTTTCTTTGTTTTTCCCTTCAACTAAACCGGTTTTTGACCCTTTGCAGCAGTTACAAGGAGAGGAAACAATAACTGCACTCGTCGGCCCCGGAACTCACTTTCCCTAATGAAGCGTAGGCACACACACACGCGCACTCATGAGAACTCCCACTCTTGGAGTTGGTGTTGTTGTTTTGGGAGTGATAACAGTAGTGATGCATAGGAATGCCTGTGGAGGAGCAAGCGAGAGAGACGAGCGCGAGGGCGGCGGGTGGCAGGGGGTGGCACGTGTTAACCGATATAAACACGTACCTACACACACACACACACTTGCGCATTGCCGCTGCATCCAATATTGTGTATTGCATTGCATGCAATTGCGGAATACCTTCGCACACAAACATAAACACACACATACTAGTACCCGAATACAGGTTGAAAACACGCACGTAAAATTTCGGTAAACGCTTCTTGTTGGCGTTTCGGAGGCTCTTTTGCGGTCAATTAAACTCGATTTGCCTGCAATCACTCTGGGCGGGCGTGTCAACACGAAATCTCAAAAGTCCCCGCCCCCGGGCTTACAATAAACAAAATATTTATTTGTTTTTTTACATTTGTTTGGCACTTACGGATTCGTCCATGTCGTCTCGCAGCTGAGTGTGTTGCCAGTTTAGCTTATTTCGGGCTAGATCTAGCATGTTTGAACACGAAAAAGCTTAAGAAATTCGCAACTAGCTTGCAGCCTTAAAACTAGTATATTTTAATAAGGGGATTCAATATACGACTGAATTACTGCAGATATTGGCGATGTATTGCGATAGTAAGTCGATATTTTCAGCCGTAAGGGCAACGACCCATAAGAAAAATGTCTAAAATCACGGGTTCTTTAAATTTTTTATTCTCTGATAGCGTGTTCTGCATACAACAATAAATACCTGTTTTTGTTTATATGTATGTTGTTAGCTCAAAAATAATGTTTTTATTTTTTTTATTTATATTTTTGTATAGCCAATATTCTTAACTGAAAATTGCTATAAATATAGGCTATCGCCATACTTTGCCAATTTATTTTTAGTAATTCAGTCGTCAAGAGAATACCCTGGTTGGCTCTTCTGGCATTTGGATTTAGCTAATTGTAGCTATTTTTTGTTGGTATATTTTGATTCATTTACAATTCCAGTGTGACCGCTTCCGGTATATACCAAAACCGATTTTAGTTAGGGTGTTTTCGGTATCGAAATGTAGTCGATAGCACTGGTCGCAAACTCGAGCGCCAAAACTTCCGGTTTTAAACTACGGTTTTGGAGCTATTCCGTTGGGGGTATCCGGTTTGTGCCTAGGGTATAAGCTGCATAAGCTGCTCCTTCGATTCAAGAAATATGTAGTTTGTATCTTGGCTTAAAACGGGTTTGGTAGATACTTATTTAAAACGTTTTAATTTTTGAATTTTAGTTTTTAATAAAAAAAAAAAAAATTGTATACTCTTTAAATTTAAATTTATTTTATTTAAATTATTTTAAATTCCAATCATCATTTTTATTTTTCTGTTCTACTTGATTAACCCAAGAAATCACTGAAAACACAATGCATATCTGCATGGCCCGGGCTGCGTTTAAAGCCCTATTACAGCTCGCCAAATAAAACAGTGACACTCTAACAAAGTTCCTTTACTCAAGCATTAACCGCTGCACTAAATAAAATGCAATCAGGAATTTTAGGGGACCGCCCGGCAAGCCCTCCGAGCCAGAATCAATCAATCTGAAGCCATGGCAGGGACATCGTGTCACACCATCGTTAAGGGGCTCAAAGGGCGGTATGCAATCGTTGCAAAACATTTGCACCTTCCTGAACTTGTGTATCATTACCTGGCATCCCAGCTTAGGTGACCAAACACACAGAGCCTCGAATGTGGTCGCTGCAACTCGGTGGGTAATTAATTTAGCCTGCTCAGTTCATGTGTCTCTACTGTCAAACCATTGATTTGCAGGCCCATCGGCACGCAATTTGCCACGGGAACATATACGCCTCGCCTGATCTTCTTCGAGGAATTGTCGGTTTGCCTGATTACACTGTAACCCGTCTGCTGTATGGTGCACTCCCTGTTTCTCTCCGTGCAGTCCATGCACAATGTTCCATTCGGCAGGGCAAAGGTGTTGCTATAGACTAGAACGAGTATAAGGCAAGTGTACAGGTATTCTTTTAACATTTCGCCGCAAATAGCTTTTCAAAAAAAACTTTGTTTTCATTTTCAAGGGTTACTTTGTTATTAATTATATAGTTTAAAAATTCTTTAAGCGGGGAGACCTAAGAGGTCTCTTCAAGGTAAGGTTCTCTTTGGGTTTTTATTTAAGAAAATGTAGTAAAATCATTGAAAATTATGCTACTAATTGTTGCTTCTGTAAACCCAACTTTAATTAAGCCATTTTTGCTTGTATAATGTAGATGAGCTGTGGCTGTTGCAATTTGGTTTTTGGCCAGTATCCATCTGCCAAGTTAGGGACTCGTCCAAAAAGTTAGACACTCTGAGGACGTGTCCC
>JAEIIJ010013016.1:0-12711 GCA_018904815.1 Drosophila ogumai | reverse complement strand
AATAATATTAGCGGTTGGTTTTATTAAAACAGAATCATTTTTATTGTACATTCTCCATTGTTTCGTATTTATAAATTTAATTACTATTAATTATTAATTTTATTAATTAATAAATAAACTAGTTCGCAGGGCATCTGGCTTGAATCAAGAGAGAATAGAAATAAAATCGCTGCATCCGATTTGGGTATGTCCTGGGTGTAGGTCCTGTGTATGTGTGTGTGTGTGTGTGTGTGTGTGCTGCCAATGCGGTTTGTTGTCAATCTCGTTAGAAACGAATCCTTTCGTAATCCTTGTGCTTCAGCTGCAGTTTTCTTTTTTCGTTACTTTACTCGGACCGAAACCCACAAGGCAGTTCATGCGTTTTTCCTGCTTAATCCGCTGCCACTATCAAGATGAGCTCCATGTGGGGGAAAACCCTGGGAAAGCCCCGTTTTGGGGTAGTGGAAATGCTGGGCAATCAGCAGCTCAGCATCTTGCCCCCACCCACTGGCAGCGTTTCCAATTTCACGAGGACGAGGACCAGGACGAGCCCTGCAAATCCCACATAAGAAATTGTTTTCGAGTTATCTTTCATTTTCCGCCGTTTTTCCTTTATTGTTTTTCCAAAGCAGCGAGTGTGTGGGTAAGGAAAGAAAGTCCTCTAATTATTTAGGCTAGTTAAAAAATAGTAAAAAAAAAGAAGGAGGAGGAGAAGAGACAGCAACAAATGGGCATCATTATTTATACGGGATCTGCCCCGATTTCCAACGCCAGCTAAATATGATGGATGGCCCTTGTCGCGTTACGTAATCGCTGTCAAGAGTGTGTGTCATGTGTGTGTGTGTGTGTGTGTGTGTTGTGAACCCTGAACCCTGCCCCACTGAAGCTATAAAAACTCAAACATTTTTGCAGGTGCGCCGTCGTTGTTAACACTTTGTTGCCGTTTCAGCCACTGACATGCAGCCGTCACAAAGTTGTTTACGTGATTTTCAGATCATTATCAGCATATTTTTAGTACACTGTACAAAATTAAACATACTGAGAGCTGAAGAAGACTAGTTGAAAGGCTATTTAGTGCGACAGAAGGCGGTGTTTCGAAAAGGTAATTATAAAATTATATTTATAATGTTTATTATATTAAATATTTCAAATCTAAAATATATTTCTTAATTTTAGTTTTTTTAGCAACTTTTATATGTTTTCTGTTAATTTCTCTATTAATTTGACCAGAATGAATCGATTCTTAATGATCCTAACTGCCAAAGCTTTAGTTAAATTAATTTATAAATATATTTCAACTTCAGTTTCTTCAAAGAAAAATATATTTTAACAAGATGTAAGCTTAAATCCCATTATTTTTATTTTTAAAGATTTGTAATTTTTAATTGAAATTTAGTGTAACAGAAAGTAGTATTCTTAGGCAAACATTTTAAAACGGAAATGTTGTCTTTCATCTTTGTTTTTTAGTGAAATTTTACTCATATAAACCTTAACGGATATTTTAAATATATCCCTAGTTTTAGATATTTAAAGAAAAATGTATATACAAATAAGATAAAAGCTTTAAACTCATTAGAAATGCCTTCGAGGACACTTACAGGACGAGGATATTGATCTAAATCCTCTCGTCTAATCTTTTAAGCTGAATGGCGCCGGGGTGCTGGTATTCTCACGCCCTTGGCTAAACATTTATTTTGCTAATAATTTATTTATATGCCCTGTCAATATATACATGTTGTAAGTACGTCGGTCGACCCTCGGGGCACACATACAATTTGCTGAAATAAGCAGAAAGAAAACAAAACTGTTACGGCAACAAGGAATTGATTTGCTTTATGGAACGTCAACGCTAGACTTTGCTGTTTTTTTCCCGGTTTTTCCGCTTTTCTCAACCCCCGCCCCACCGCCACACTCGATGCGATTATTATGCACCCCTGGAAGACGACGAAGTCGTTGTCGTTGTGGAGTCAGTGACTCATATCATTATGGCGCCTTGTCCTGAGGCGCCACGCGCCTTGCATCAGCCCGAACGTCTTGCCACACCCTCAAGGGTGGTCCTTGAGTATCGGGGGTATATATAGCTGAGCAGATAAGTCGGAAGATAAGGTATATATATAAACTAAACTGTACTTGTATTGTTATACAAATATCCCATCAAATAACAGGACACTCTCTACTGGGTATCTCATAGTCGATGCCCTGGCTTGTGGCCTTTGCCTTCTTGTTTTTATTTCTGACAAACGGAAAACCGCACTCGATTTCCAGATGAATGGGCCCAGGGCAGGCTAAGCATCAAAATGGAAATGAGAAGGAGGCGGCACGACGGCGGAGGACAAGGACTCTTGGTGACTCCTTCGGAGGTGGCCTACCTGTTTGTTTGCCATTCCCGTTTGCCTCATCCATTTTTATTCGCTCCTCTAGCCGTGTTTGCCCCATTGATTAATGCGTAAATATGCGTTCCATTGCTTCGAACCAAGTCCGAGTCCAGGTCCTGTTTGTTGTCTGTCCTTGACTCGGCTTTGAACTCAATCGAAACGAAACGAATTGAATTGGAAAGGAATATGGAATATGGAAACTTTAAAAATCAAAAGCTTTAAGCCACCATAATTTTCTTGCAACTTTCTAGAAATTTTAGCAATAAAGATTTAGGTTTTGCTTCATTTAGCATTTCAATTAATTTAAGGAATGTTTGGTATACTTTTCCTGATAAACATTACAAATTCCTGAACTAAACTTAGTGTTTATTGCTGCCAATTCTTTGGCTAAATAAACACAAATTGATTTGCTTAATTTTATAATTTTTAAGGATAATTGTCGGAATATTTGCATTTCCAGAGGAAAAACGGTATTGAAGGCGAAGAAACTGATGCATATCACATGAAGATGACGATGATGCTGGAATTGGCTTCTGGTCCTGATCCTCGTCCTGCTGCTATTTGCATGCGCCGCCGAACAATGCGAGGACGAGAATTAAACCAAGTTTATGCCAGGATAACTGACAGATGCAAAGGACCAAAGACGACGCGGGGCTCTGGGCTCTCCGGCTCTCCGGCTTCGGTTTTGCTGCAAACTTGACGACAAAAGTTTTTAACCGAATTAGCATCTTGCCAGACAGTTTCCGGCCATCACACAGAGAGAGAGAGGCATGGCAATGGAACTGAGATACAGGGGGGTACGGGAGGAACTGGCAACGGAATTGGCCCAAAGGGGAGCTACTCTTCCCCCCTTTGATTTCCATATGTATTGTTATCCGTTATCCTGGCTGCCCATTTGTTTGTTGTTTTAATTAGAAAACTTGCCAAAACAGTCGTCGACATCGGACCGAATTAATGAATTTCCCATTCCCAGGGCCATAAAAAATCGTCCAACCGGCAAATTGGCAATGCCCATGGCCACACACTCACACACGCACACTTTGCAGAGGAAAAAAAAATCATAGTAACAGAAATGTGCTTTTCATACATATATATATATATATTTTTTAAGTTAAAACAAAAGCTTGATCTTTATCAATTACATTTTTATAAATAATACATTATAAAAATTTTACTTAATTTTAACGTATTAAAAATACATTTTTATTTATATTTTGTAATTCATTGATTATAATAACTAATTTTTAATATTGGTAGAATCCAAACACTTGTAAATAATACCTATACAACATATTTCATAGCCGACATATTTTATATGACTCCTGACCATTGTCCTTATGAGGATATATATATTTTTATATTTTAATCCAATTGCATATATTTCTATCCAATTTTTTTATTATATATATGCTTCAGAATTTCCATTGGCGCGTGCCAATTTTCCGCTTATCTCTGCCAGAGGTCCAGGGGTCTTCCTCCGGGCTCCATATGGAGCTAACAGTGCCTGCAATTTATGTTGATTTGCGTGTCATTTAATTGCAGGCTTCGAGGGTCCTTGCCGCCGTTCTGTTCGTTTCTCTTCTTTTCCAACTTGGGCCGTAATTAATGGGGCCATCATAGATTCGCCGGGGAGTGGGAAAAGCGCCAAGGAAGTGTCTTTTTCGCACTTTCATTGCCATTTCCGGTGGAGCTCTGTCCCAAAGATGTGCAGAATTTTCAAAAATATCGAATGAAATTGCTTTTTTTTCATTAGATATTCATCGATAGAATATCAAAACTATTTATATCTATCTAGCAATTGTGATAGATTTTTAAGATATAAGGGATGGGATGTGTGGAATCTACAAGTTTATCGACACCTTGAATATCGAAAAAAATAATATCGAAGCGTTTTAAAACATCACATCGATAAAATATCGAGCCTGTTTAATGTTATATTACTTATTATTGAATAAAAAAATTCACAGAACACCTTAATTTAGCTTTATTATTTCGAAACTATCGAAATACACATATCGGCAATTTTGTCCTGAACCTTGACCCTTACCCCCGCCCCAACCCCCCTCATTTTTTTTTTCGCGGCGTCAAACACTTTCCCTTTTAATTACCGCGTGGCGCTGGCAAAATTAATGTTTGCTGTCATGTTTGCCCGGCAAATAAAAAATGATGGGCGAAGCCAAGAGTACTTAGCGCGAATGACAAATGCTCTGGGGTAAATGGAGTCCTTTGCCAGGAGGGACTCCAACACAAACAGACAACAAACCAACACACACAACGGACCAGTGGCCAGTTTATTAAGTTTTGTCTCCTTCCGGCCAGAAACAACAATAGCAGAACCGTGAAGGAATCCTTTTTGCCCGGCGGGCCACTTTATTAAAATCAAACTTAATGCCAGAGCAAATTAATTTTCTCGGCCCCCCTGGTAAACATTTAATCTTTGGCTGGGATAGTTTTAGGCCCACTGGACAGCTGTCAGTAGGAAACAGGAAAATCAGGAAAATCAAAGGGGGGAAGAGAAATAAAAGAAAACAATGGAGGGCCAAGAATTTTCCCCTTTTTGTCCCAGGCAGCAGCAGTATTATTTTAATAAAGCAAAAATGTGAGTGTGACATTTCACCTTTTTGTTTGTCTACAAAATGGAATTTCCATCTCGCCCTCGACTTGATGAGGGTCAGTCATCGTCGGCATCTTAAAGCTGGGCCCCAAAAAAAAAGGGAAAATGTAAGGAAAATAGATGAAGAAAAACGCAATGGAAAAACCAAAAAACCGAAAACCGAATGGCTGAATGGCTCTGTGACTGTGACTCTCTGTGGCTCTGGCGGAACGAAAGCATTTCATTAAAAACTTCCAGGCTATTAAGCAAAACTTTGTGCAGCGTTTTGCCAAAACTGTGTGATAAGTATCTGAACAAAATGCAAAGCTGCCAAAGGACGCAGGACTCAGAACGATGAAGACGACGACAGCTGATGGAAATCGCGCGCGGGCGCCTCAGCTTTCCTCAACAAATCACAATTTTCGCCGCAAATTGCTGTCGGGGAAAAAGAAGTTCAAACATTTGTCCAAGGATCCAGAGAGTCGAAGGAATCCGGACGAGGCGTTGTTGAGCAACAATTGAATTGCAGTTGCTGGCCGTGCCTGGCGTGACAAGAGTGCACGAAGTGGGCCAGGAAAATTGGTGTGGGGATGGAAAAGTGGGCGGAAAAATCAAGGAGGTGCCGCAAAGCGACGCCGCTAAAAATCCAGCAAAAAATGAAATGAAAATATAAAGGATAAAACTCGAATACTAAACGCTCTTGAAAAAATAGCTATGTGCTGACTATTTTCAAGGTTAAATTAGTCTCAAGAAATAACATTTAAAATCAACATTTAATCACCTAAATTTGTAGCTATTTTTCTCACTGTGTTGGCCAGAGTTTGCTGCGTGAATGAACTTCATTTCCGCTGGGTGTGGGCATTCCTTGGAGATCTTGCGAGTTCTGCAATTCCTGCGTCGCCCTGCTTGTGTTTTTGTTTTCTTATAAATTTTGTGGCAATTGGCAGAAGCCACAAGAGCCGATGGCTTGGCTAATGTAGCACATGATTTATAATATTTCAAATGACAGCGGCTGCTGGGAGTCCCCCGTGAAAAGGAAAAGGATTTCTTGGCCAAAACGGTACGGTTGGGTTTCCGTTTCTCCCCAGTAAATATATGCTAAATAGGCTTTTTGACATCCTACCTGACTGTCTGTATGTCTGTGTGTCTGTGTGTCTGCCTGGGCTTTTCCGGAGGGGGTAGGCCAGCTGTAGGCCAGGTCCTGGCATCCAGTTACATTTCATTAAATTTTATTCTTTCGTGCCGTCTGCCATCCTTGCTCTACCCTCAGCCGCCTTGTGGCATTGTGCGCCTCGTGTGCGCGTCCTTAAGCGGAAACTTCGACAGGAAACACCTGATTCGTAAAATATTGAAAAAGTTTTCTTTTTTCCCCCCAGCCACTGCTCTGTTTTTCCACGTATATAAATATAATTTTTGGCTTTCTTGAGACGCCTCTTGGCTGATGCTCTGCAGGGTCTAAAATCTATTAATAAATTTCAAGAGATTTTTAAGGTTTAAAAACCATTTTTACGGCTAGCTAAAAATATAGTTAAATACTATTATTTTACATTTTATATAAATTTATTGAGCTGGGGAAATTATTAAATTTTGTTCCCCTGGGCAGAGCATCTTCAAGGGGATTATGCCCATCTTGCGAGGGGTAAACATAAATGTTGTTGTTGTGGCTGATGTTGATATGAAATTATTGCAAAATAAATGCAAATTGAATTTCTCATGCATAATTTGCTTGGAAGTTGAGCCGAAAAGTTACGGCCTAATGCGATGCGATGTGAACTTTGATGTATTTTGTGGGTGTTTATGGCACAGTGTGTTTTGTGTTTTGAATTTTAATGCGACATGTGCCCAGTGAAGCGTTGATAATCGAAAGGGAAATGTCCACCTAGACAGGACAGGACGGGGGGTCACTAATTGCAGGAGGATAAGAAGTATCTCTATGTGTATCTTGATATTTTAGAGACCTCTACCTGGGACCTCATTAGCCCTCGTCGTTAAGGAGAGACTAGCGAGCCAAGGACATCTCGCTCACGTGTGAGCTCTCGTATTTCAGCACGTTTCTCATATTTATTTTGATTAATGTCCACTTATCCACTTGCCACCAGCAATTTCAATCGTCCTCAACTTCTTGGCCGCACGTGCTGTCGAAATGCTGGAAATTGTCTATTGGCCAGTTAGCTGCACTGCGAGAAATGGGGTAAAAACTAAGGGAGAAGCTAAGAAAACCAACTTAAATTTATATAAAAAACTAAAAGGAAGAGTGATTAATAAGTAGAAAATTATTTAACAAACATTTCGGCTTAAATTAATATTTAAATAAATATTTAAGAATATTTACTAAATATTTAGATGAATATTTCATTCAATTTATCAAGCATTTCGGCTTTTCGAGCTTCATCACTATCCAACCTTCACCTAGAACCTTTAGGGAATTCGAATTAGAATCTAAACTTATAATTTTGTTTTTGTTTAATTTCTGTTATATTTATTAACCCTCCTTTTTTTGTTCCGTGTAGCTTTGGCCAGTCAGTTGGCCAGTTGGCAGAGACAGCAATTGATGTGCCGCCCACTTTTCACGACCTTTGCACCTGGCCCAAGGCCCATAGCCCAAGGACCACGTAGACAGGATCCCAGGATCGGTTCGGTTCGGGGGTTTCGGCTCCTCCTGGCATCCTTCGCATCCTTGGCATCCCCGGCATCAGTTGCACCGAGCTGTGTACGTGTTCGCACTTCGCCGCGCACGTGACTACTAAAGCCAAATTTATTGAATATTTGCCATTGGCCATTTGATTTCTTATTAACAGAGGTCCACACGAATCCGGCTTTAATACATACATAACAACACAATAGGCCACAAGCCGCACACTCGAGTATGCTAATCTAGGGCCGAGAGTGATACTTACATAATTAAAGGCGACCAGAGATTTGTTCGCTTTAGCGCGCGCCACAGCATACGGCGACGACCTTTAGCTAAAGCCCAAACCACCCCACAGCACTCCCACTTCCAGGTGGTTGAGCCACACCTGCCAGTGAATGCACTACCGGGGGGATATTCTATCTATAATTTAATTATATTTATTTAAAATGAAACTATCCTGTAGCAACTTAGGATTTAATAAGCGAATTGAGCGAAGAATTTGGTATTTAACTTCAATTCAATTGTTAAATTGTTTTATTTTAAATCTAAAAAACATAATCCCTGTTACAGGCAGCATGCCCCACCACCTTGCTGCATTTTACGAGTTGCTGGAAAAACACTCCCTCGCTCACACATTTTTACTGGCTTCCGCAACTGCAACTACAAGTTTATAGTTAAAGCACATTCCTGTTTGTGAACGTGGTGGCATATGCATATTTTCATGATTTTCCATGTTTTTATGCGGCATACGAAAAATGTTTTTAGCTGGAAGCTACGAGCTAGGAGCCCAGAGCTGGGCAGGATGACACTTCCACTTCCGTGTTATCCTGGCCTCGTGGAAACTGGGTTAATGTGGCAACTGACAGCGGCAAGAACTGTGAAAGTTTCGCCACTAATGTCCTTTTCGAAGGGATAGTGCCGGATGGCTGGGGTGAGGGGACAGTCTTGGCTTGGCTTTTGGGTGGCATTTGATGTGTTAATCATGCGTGAAATTAATTCGTTCCACAATGTCTCATTAGTCTGCATTAACTGAAGCGGCCAAGCGGTCAGGCCAACAAGGACACAGAACACATAACACAGAACGCAGGACTCAGGGCACACACAAGCAGCAACAGCAACAGCAACAGCGGCAGGACATGGCCACTCGCTCACATGGCTCATATATTATTAAGTTAATCCCAGGCCATCGTCTCACCATAGTCGCTCTGTGCGCTCAAGTGCTTAAAATTAAATAATTAATTAAACTTCAGCCTCAGCGGGGAGGCGGAAGGCGGGAAGGACCTCACGCTCTGCTGTAACGGCATTGTATCTCTATTTAACAGTATTTGTACACTGAAAAACAAGGGGGGAGTGCTATGAAATGGAACTACATTTAATTTTTAATTGAAAAAAGTTGTCAAAATGTTTTCTTAGCACTTAAAATATTTCCTTCAGAGCTCTAAAAATTAAATTTAATCTTGACTCATAAATATTCAAATTATTTCTTAATTATTTATTTTATTATTATTATTTCAATAATATTTTTCTTTAAATATTTCTTTGAAAAAGATTCCGTTTATTCGATATTTATATATATTTCTTAATATAATAAATATATTTTTTTTGCAGTGCATCTGGTCTCGTAACTGTTACGGATACCGTATCACAATGCGAGTCACATCTGCGCTTAGCAGCTCATGAATATCGTATTAACTTTTACTTTTCGTGCCCTCACTCGTGACTACGTGTTTGGTTTTTGGCTTCTTGGTGTTTTTGGCCAAAACGGAGGGGCGCCGAGCAGGTGCCAAATGAGGCTAAGACCCACATGACAGCCAAGCGACAGGGAACAGTCGACAGTCAAAGTCAAATCGCGGAAAAGTGAAGGGAAATGCTGGCAACGGATTTTCCATTATATATATATATATTTTTTTTTATAGTTAAATCAAATCGTTAATTTATAAATTTACCAGAATTTGCTTTAAATCACCCCCTATTAGTGTTCAATTTATGTGAAGAAGAGACTTTTCTTGGCGAAAGACTCCTGTTAAAAGGGCGGGCGGGCGTAGGCGTGGCAGCAGGTGTCATCTCAATTTTATGACCAGTCGCTGCTGTTCGTCCATCGCTGGAAGTGAAAACAAAAGAAGCCGATGATTTATGCGCCTGGCTACAAACTTTGCGGTTTTTACTTTCCGCAGCTATTTTTTTTTTTTTCTTATTTTTTTTTATTCGTGTCCTTTGGGAGTGGGCGTGGTCAGGTGAAAAGGGGGCGTTGGCGGCATTTTCAATGCTTTGGCCAACTGAATACAATTCACACTCTGTTTGGACTCGGGCACAGGGCAAAAATATTCATAATCGAAATGAAAAACTAATTTTTTATTTAAAAATAAATATTTAAAAAATTATATCAAAGTGAGTTATTTGGTTTAAGTGAAGTAAATGTATAATTGTGTAATTTACATTAAAAAGTAATAATTTTAGAAATAATGGTAATGTGTTTTTAATTTTTAATAATATTTAAAATTGCTTTCCTTAGTTATATATTATTTTTAAATGTGTCCTGGGAGCAATAATGCTAATTCGTATTATTATTATCAAAGTTTTATTTAGGTAGCTTCACAACTGAGGGAATAATTTGCCAAAAAACGGACCTGGCTAGATCGATGACTCCTTCCCTGCAAGGGAAGTGTAACTAGTTAGTCACATAGAGCATCCAATTATGATGTTGCAACGCCTTTGTAGGAGTTCTGTGATCAGGAGAGGATTGTTTCGGGTAGAAATTCGGGGCGGGTCAGAGGTCAGTGTGCGGTGAACTGGCGCCTGGTGGGAGGGAGTTTCGGCAAATGCTGCCTGCAGGTCACGTAGCGCAAATAATGAACTTGGTTCGACTGAACTGGCGACTGCAACCGCTCTCTCTTTCTCTCTCTCTCTCTCCTACCGGCCAACTGCCGCAGTTTGTTTTGGCCCGAAGTCTGGGGTCTGGAGGAGTATACACCTCTTTTTCCCGTTGCCCGTTGCCCGTTCATCCCGGAGCCGGCTTTAATGCCAACAAGGATGGACCATTCGAAATGATTACGGGTTACTGATTACGGCTCCTCCAACAGGCGATTCCGGACAAAAGGGGTGACGGGTCACGGGCCACGAGCCACGGGCCACGGGTAATAGGTGGTCATCGACTGGGATTGAAGATGATTCCACGAAGCAGGCGCCGCCATATCGGGAATAAGTAAGAAGTTAAGCCCGACAAAACAATTAGCTTTGGTTCGCTGGGCATGTTTCCTAGCAATCAGAGCTCGTCGATGCTTCAATCACAATCGATCGAATTCGTTTCATTAATTTTTTATTAATTTTGTCCAGATCTTGGCCGGTTTCTTAACAACCCAATAAGGCTTGGGAAGACCTCGAAGAATATCGAATATCCGCTCTGCTCTCTATAATTTCAAAAGGATAAATAGGACCTGGATTATGGACATTACTCTGGTCATCATTAATGCCGACAGGCGACGGTGGCGAGTGGTTGAAGTGGTCGAATGTCAGATATTCAATTTGCGCCATATTGATTGACTAATTGAGCAATCTTGATAATTCGACTGACTTCGTGGCCGCAGGCCTCGCAATTGCCCGGAATTAAACACGCGCTATATGCGAGCATGCGGGCTCCAATCAGCAAATTAACCCCAATAATCGACCGCATTATTTGTTTAGATTATATATATATACGTGTGTGTGTGTGTATGTGTGTGTGTGCGGCACAATGGTCAAAATCAAAATGCTTAATTAATAGATTAAAACCGAATTATGTGTGTTGGTCAAGTCCCCATCTAGCAGCCATCAATCATTCAATTGAAACGTAAATAATGATCCAGGACTCCAATCGAATGCAGGAGACCCCCTGAATACGAATATAATTACGGGAAATTGCTGCCAACTAAAATTAAGTGGAGAGTACAGTGGGTCTCGGTCTCGGTCTCGGTCTCGGAATATTGTATTTTATAGCCACTTTTCAACTTAATTAGCCAATCGGTGGCCACTTGATGTCACAACTGAAGGGGGTTGAGGCTTTGCATTTCCTATATTTGATCGAGTTCTTGGTTATATTTACCAGTTATATTTGTAAGCAACATTCGCTAGTCTTTGCTTTAATCAACCCGTAAAATGAATTATCAACAACTTGACCCCGGAGACTGCAACTGTTTCCCAATGCCTTCGTAGTCCTGTTAAATGTGATTTTAATGACTTTGCGGGTTGTGAATGCATATTAGTCCATGATCACTATCACTGGCATACGCATTTGTTTATTGTTTGGATAATTACCAGGACATCGTAGGGACGACAGCAAGGGGAGTGGTGAAAATCATTTCCATCTCCCTTGTGCTTGACTTGGCCATAATATTTGAGCTAATAAATGTGGCCCCGTCAAGGCAATCAGGCTAGTGTTTGCCCTTCGGTGGGTGGGTGATTGGTGACTGGGAATGGGCACTCTCCTGCCAGATGAATGGCTGATGGCCTCCGGTTATGCGAACTACAATCACGCCAATAAATATGCAACATGGCACAAATAAAATACATGTATTTATTTATGTGAAATTGCAATGGAATGCGTGTGTGTGTGTGTGAGACAATTTTGCATTCCTAATGCGACAAGGCAAAAAATAATATATGTAACATATATGTATCAAAAAAAGAAGAGAATTCATAGCAAATTTACAAAAATTCATGGCATAAATAAAATACCCCAAACAGCAGAGGGTGTCCCCCTACCCACAAATGTCATATATGTATGTACAAATACTTGTATTGATACACCGAGCGAAAAGGGATCATTTGAAAGATTGTTTTATTGGCTGTTATCTTCCTTGATTTTTTTACATTTTTTACTTTTAGACTTTACAGTTTATATTATAAATATTTCTAAACCTACTATAAGACTTCCTATTTCGTCAAGCCTCACGCTTTAGAATTCTCAACGGTTTCTAGAAAATATTTATTGAAAATACCACTTCCAAGCAAGCACCTCTCTTTTTAAGAAAAAATATTTTCTGGTGTCTTTTTTCCGAAGTCCACATCCATCTGGATATTACATATATATTTATACTTACACTGACGAGCAAAACTGTAACACAAGTTCAATACTCGAACTTCAAAGGGCTGTATCT
>JAEIIJ010013011.1:0-20882 GCA_018904815.1 Drosophila ogumai | reverse complement strand
ATCTGCAAGGGTATACAAACTTCGGTGTGCCGAAGTTAGCTTCCTTTCTTGTTTTTCTTTGATATCGATATTAGCTTTAATAACTTATTTTTCGATGTATTATTTCTGGATATATTAAGATTTCTGGGCGATATCCAACCATAGTTTATTTTTATATCAAAAAAATACTTATTCTCATCAATATTCCTTCTCAAATCTCCATTTTATATTACCTTTAATACAATTTTCTCGATAGTAGCCATAGAAATATATCGAATTCTCTTTCGAATACCCATCCCCAAGCCAGCATTCAACATTCACCCATCGGGCGTCGGCTGCGTGGGCTGGGAGCTTAGTGAAAATTGGCAAAAATATTTGGTCAAAATGTAAAAGTTATTGCAGCCGCTGAGAGGGAGAGATATACAGAGAGACTGCCTCGCCGTCGTCTGGCAAATGTTAATTTACGATTTCAATTTGGCGGCCACATAATTTATGCGCCTTAATTGAGCGGCTCCTAGACAAAGGAGGTGGCGGCTCGGCTGTGGGGGGTGGCGTCTTACCAACTTGAACTTCACAAAAGTTATGACATGAAAGTCGGTTAGTCACGTCTCTTGTGTTGCATGCTGCATGTTGCATTTGACACACATTCGAATGCAGGCGGGATTGGTACACTGTGCTGCGGCTCAAGGTCAACGGTGATGGCTCATTAATTTCAGCCTGTCGTCATGACGCGCAGCTTCCCTTCCAGTTTCCAGTTCATGTTGCATAAACGAGGCAATTGAAATGAATTTAAGTTAGTTGCCAGCAGCTAATTCAAGGGCATGCTGGCGCTGTTGCTGCCGGAGTTTGCAGCAATTTATTTCAATTAGAAACTCATGAGGGTTCGACGCTCGCAGCTTTGTTAAAGTTTGTTAAATCTAACTTAGATTGTTGTGGGCGCGTGCACAGAAAACACAGAGAAAAAATATTAGAAAAGGGTTACAGTTTAGTTTACTATAATATTTTTGATTGAAAAGAGTTGCTAGAATTTCTTCAAGTGCCCAACCAGCTCAGCAACCGACTTTAATTTGAAATAAATAAGCTGAAGGCGTGCAATTCCGAGTGCAGAAGTTGCTATGCGTCATTAAAGGGCTCTTGGGCTAATCAAAAAGAGTTCCAGAGGTCACCGAACCCAGCGATGACTCAACGCAGCGGACTCATGGGGAAGGAAGTCAAGTTATGACCCAACACAACACAACCTTCAAACAACTTTCCTAAAACCCACCGAACCGTGGCCAATCCACGGACCGTTGCAGTTGCAAATATCCCAGATCCGCGCGATTCGAGAGATCCGAAATCTAAAATCCCCCGGATCGTCGACACCTTTCCCGCCTTTCGCTCTTGGCCACATGGCCGCAGGTTAGTCAGGCATATCGGCCACTGGCCACTGCACTTTCCCAAAAGCCGCAAAGGGAGTTTATTTTTGGGTAAAGAAAAACAAACTGAAATGCAATCCTCGGCTAATAAGCCACGGCGAATGCCACCTATGTGGATATTTCGCTGCAGCCACTCTCTCTCTATTTCGCGGGCATAATGATGCAAATTTTGGCCATGATGATTGCTATGATGATGCAATTGCAATTCGCAAAAATAACCGCAATTGTGCGGCCCAAACTTTGGCCCAAAGCCTGGCCAGTGTCCTGCCACTGCCACACAATAAAGACGCCTTTGGATTCGCCATGGAGCTACCCACTCTCTATCTCTATTATGCTAACTCGATTTGGGCAAACAGTCCGCCAAATGATTGTTATTATGCGGAAATGCCCAAAAAAAATACAGCCCCAGAGATAGCTACAAATTGAGGGGAAAAAAATGAGTATCAAACTTCAAGCGCTTACGAAATTGGGCGCAGAAAATTGGCAGCCGACAATCTCGCCATCCATATGTTTAATGGCAAAATTTGGCAATGTTGGTTGCCATTTTTCATAGCTCGTTCGTAGCCGATACAAATCAATCATTATACTTTGCCTGCCAGTGTAATTTGTACCCTTTTTCTTGTTTTCACTTCCTATTAAATTATATTTGGCATTTAACGAAGCGAGAGAGGTGGGTGCACCGCACACCGCCAGCCACAATTGACATCAATTACAAGAGAGCTGACTCCCGGAGCCGTTCCCTCAGGGTCTCGCAGGAGGAGTAACATAACCCTGGGCCCCTGGGACATAATCCCCCGTAGCCAGGGAATAAAGGCGCGGCATTGACAGCTTTCTGGGCTGCATTTTGACGCACGCCCGTGGTACTAACAACAAAATGCAACAAGAAACATTGGCCAAAAACTAAGGCAAACTCTCCCAATTCCAGCTGGAGATGCACTAGAAGAAAATGGGGGTATTGAAGGGCTTCAGTTTAAGTATAAAGATGTAAATATAAATGTAGAAAACAGGATCAGGAGGAAGCCTTTTTGAGTTGCATGTCTTTTGAGAACCCTTTGTTTACTTTCTCACAAATTTTTTGTATACATTTATTAACATTCCAATAAATCATGGGAATTTATGACTTTGGTATTTGAAAATACACAAGTAATTAAAATATTAATGAAAACTTAATGTTTTTAATTTAAAACAACCTTTAAAATCTATTGATTACTTCAAATGTAAGTTTACCTTTTATGTGAGCTGTAAATATTTTTTAAAACCCACACAATATAACTGTAACTTCCCTTAATGTTTCCCAATAAATTTCTTTTAGTGCACAGTCTCCAGCCTGCTCGACGTGATTGAGTAATTTCGATTGTCTTGTGGCAGAAGTTTATCAAGCCGAATAATATTAACGACATGGCCCGGCTGCTGTTGGCCAAAAGAAAGGCAAATAATGCAACAGCCGCACGTCATTTATGGGTGTAATGGTGGTGCCTTTGCCTGATAATTTTTTCGGGTGTCGTTGGGGCAGCGTTTTTAATTATGTTGCAGCATGCACAGTCCCTCTAAAAAAAAAAGTGCATTAAAATACGTATATATTAAGTTGAAAGTCTGGCGGCGGGGTCCTGAACTGTGGGCCAGCATAAAATAAATTGGTTTTTACTCGCCGATGATTGCCAATCCAGGGAGCAAAGCAGGAAGACCAATGCCCATGTGGCTGGTTTCCATCCATAAATCAAATCGGGGGATATATGCATATAGTGAGTTCTAAGAGCGGACCATACAAAAAAATATTGTTTACTTCATGGAGCACCTCGACCCCAAGGAAAGCTGATCTGCTTTATCGATGGTTTCTTGCCGAAAACTGGCATTCCGTTGACATTTCTCCAGCGTGCCGACTTATCAGTGTAACTCAATACAGCGTCGTTTAATCAACATTCTTGGGTAATTTTTGTGGATTTTTCGGCAATTTTTTGCGATCACTGCGGCTTATGCAATTGAAGGGGAAGGGTTTAAGGTCACACAGTGAAAAATTGAGCTAGATTTTAAAGCTTCTTATGAAGGTATTAAATTTATTAAAGATTTCTGAATTTAAAAAACTAGGAAAATAATAATCTGAAGTGGTAAAATAATTCTTAGGGGTCAAATAAGAGTTATTAAATTTGTTTTATATAAAGTATTAATTATTATTTATCAAACAAGTATTTATATTTTATTATATACATTTATATTAACTGTACTTTATTTTTTTTTTATTATTTACTGTAGACTTTTGATGTTCCAATTTAATTTAATTCTTTCTGCGCACTTATCGATACATGCTGTGCACTTTTTCAACAACTGCGTGCACTTTTCAGATATCAAATTTCACCGGGTTCCCCCATATGCATATATAAACATTGTACACCACATATGCCTTTTAAAAAGCCCTTTAAAAACCATTAACCCGCTGCGGCGCAAATTAATGAAGTTAAGTGACCGAAAAGGGTTTCGTTGCGAGCAATCAAAAGATTGAAAGATACAAAACGCAGACACGCTTAACAACAGTTAACGTCAGCGAGGTTACTTGCAGATGGGCTGGCTGGTAAAATTATTAATTAAATCATTAACTTAATAAATTATGAATTAACAGCCAAGGAGAGGGATTGCTCAACACGCGTGACTCATTACAAAATCGAGCAGCAAATACAAACAAAGCTGGCAATGTGCGAAAAAGCGGCGGCAATTAGCATGTGGCATTCTGGCTGCAAAACGCATTCGCCAAACACTTTCCCAATCATCAAAGTCATTCATATGCCTTTCAACTGCACGCGCGTGCAGAGCCTGTGCACAGTGGTGAAGAAGGGATAATTTGTGGGCAAAATGTGCGATTTTTATTTATTAGAATTTCAGTCAGAAGCTAGTTACGCAGTGAAGGAGTCACTTCCGAACCTATAAATCATATATATTCTTGATCAGCATCAACAGCTGAATCGATTTAGGCATGTCTGACAGAAAAAAAATTTTTTACCATTTTTCCTAAATTTTATAAGGGGTTACATCATTAAAATTCTCAAAAATCGATAAAAATTTGAATTAAAAAAAACCTTTAATTAAGTATGCAGATTTGTTAACCTTGTAAAAACTAACACAAGAGCGCTTTCCGAATTGCATTTAAGGCATTTTTGGATTAGTTATAGATTTTTTAGTCTTTGGTTTTCCCAAAAATAATAATATTAACATTTCACCATTTTTACAACATTTTATAAGGGGTTTTTGTAGATTAATTCAGTATGAAAACAATTTTTAGAATTTAAATGAATGCATTTTTGCCCTCCTGAAATTAGCCTTCCAAAAAACCCCAAAACTTAGTTACAACCACTGTCCAATGGCCTGTGTCCCGAATGTATCTGCAAGATACAAGCACACGCTGTTGATATATTAATGATGATTTCTCGTTTTTCGTTCGTGTCTATTTGAATTGCATGATTCAACACTCAGCATCGACTTTGGCAGCGGCAACTGCAGCTAATGTGCCGCACTGCGTATCTGTATCTGTTTACATTGGCCCCTATCTGTATCTCTGCATCTGTTTCTTTGTATCTTCGGGGGTATCTGCATCTCGTGCACGTAGCTTTCAGCTTTCTGCTTTCAGCCTTACCGGGGGGGCGTTACTTTTTTGTAATCCAATTAACGCGCCCGCTGCTCAAATGAACCATAATTCCATCTCCTTTGTAACGCTAGATATATATTTTCTATTTTATTGACTGTTTGCATAAATAATAATCATGCCGGTTGATTATCCGTCGATTATGCGGTGCCATGGGAAAGGCAAACTGTGCGAAACTTTTACTTCTGGCAATCGAGTGTGAAGTGCTGCCACCGGGGGATTGGGGTATTGACTATATGAAAAAATTGTGCAATCCCCCTCACTGGCCAAGGTCGATTTATAGTTAGAATTGCACACGACGATCTAATGAAATTGTAAACAGTGAAAGAAAATTATCAACAAAGTTAAGTGGCATATTAATCATTTCTTTTTGAAGTATTCTTGGAAATAATTGGGGTGGGAATAGATGGAAAGTATTACTCCTCGAGAAGGTTCTCTGGAAATATCGCTTTCTAAACGTTGTTAAGGAAATTGCCTATAGAATAGTATGTCATACTTCTGTGATATTTATTTATTTCGATTTAATTTCTTTCTTTCAAAAAACGATTTAAAATGTACCCACCTTTCCTCAGTGTACTATCCAACCAACGAATTGAAAACAAAATTTGCCCCAAAATTCAAGTCAATTCGAATTGGCAAGCGTTTAAATTCATCCCCGCAGCTATGATATTTTAAGATCTCTAGACAGACAGTCATAAAGATGATAATGACGATGGGGGGACAGCCTTAAAACAGAGATCTTCCGAGGTGAGTCACACACCTTTTGGCAACGTTCCCGTCGCCGTTGAGTGATTGGTCGTTTGAAGATTTATTCATGCCGCAAATGCAATGCAAAATACGCGCCGAGTATATTTCTTTGGCATTATTTACGTTCGTTGCTCAAGACATTTGACGCTAAATGCAATTTAAGGCCAATAAAACAAAGCGTTAAACTCTCATTTGAATACACAGGCTCATTATGCATGCGGCGTCATATCGCCAGAACAGCGGGCAATTGCTCAAAAAAAAAGAATAAAAAACAACAGAAATTGCCTCAAAGACACACAAAAAGATCGCCAGAAAAACAGAGCTAAATTTGCATACAAGGCTCCGGCTCCGCTAAAAGCCTGGGAGTGCCAGGTCTGGGGTTCTGGCGGCTCCCTCGAGGTGACAACGAATCCAGCGTTGAATCGGACGCCATCGCATCCGAGCTGGATTTGCAGGGAATGCCACGAGTATTGATGTCTGACACACTGACACTGACTGGGCTTTAGCTGGATCTTGAAGCCGTAAGCTGTCAAGGCACTTGGAAAATTCTTAAAAATAAAGAATATATATTTTTATAATTTTTCTAAAATTAATGAATATAAAGACAAAGGTTTAAAGTATCAGGATACTGCCTGTTTATTCTATAATCAATTTTGCATTGAATTTCTCGAAAATATTAATTAATATAAATGTTTTTATATCAAAAGAAGAGGACATAAGAACACTTTAAAATGAATATTGTTTATATATCTTAATTCTTAATTTTTAAATAAGTGTCCATGGAATACCCCTCCTTTAAAAACCCCCTTTAATCTCTTTACTCCCTCGATATACTATTTAATGTTATTCTATAAAATTCTCCCAGTGCATAGACCTCACGAAGCTTGAGCTGTGACTGACTGAATCTGAAGTCGAGGCTGCGCCTAATTGATTAATTGCAAAACAACAACGTAACACGATTTGCATTTGGATTTCGATTTTGGATTTTCGATTTTTTGTAGCAGTATGTTTGCTGTATATTTGCTGTATTTTTGTATTTTTTTTTTTTTTTGCTTTTAGAATGCAATTGGAACTGTCAATTTGCATTTAATTCGGCGAAAATAAATTGCCGCCTGACTCACGACTTGGCTCTGAGGCAAAAGCGCCTGCAATTTGGGGTTTAAACTGTGAGCAAGGCTGAGATTATACATTATACATTTCTGATCTGATTTCGCATAAAGCCGTATTGTCTGATTTTTTGAGGCGCATCGCAGCTTAATAAGCAAATTGATTTTTCCAATATTAAAATGCTAATTAAAGCGCGCCAAGCCATTAATAATATTTTTTTGTTGGCAGTGGCCATGGCCATAAGTTGACCTTGCCATAATAAAACACATGCCAGTGTCGCATAATGCAGGGGGATTACATGTTGGCTGGACAAGCGGCTTACAATTTACATTGCAGTTAACCAACAGTCGTCATCTGCCCCTCCGTAAAAGCCATCAGAGTCAGTCGGAAAGCCAAGAGCTTGCAGCTGACCGGAGCAGCAACAAAGTGTCGATGTTAACATCAGGCCGGCGACAAAGTGAGGCAGATAACTGCGGTTTTTAATCAAATCAAATGCAAAGCCACGGCAGTGCCACAGTAATGTAATAGCAAACAGAGACGGCAGACAGCAGGCATACAGAGAGGGAAAAATATAGGTAAATTTGGAAGTATAATTAAGGTTTAATGCAGGTTTAACAAACAGAATTATTTCCATTTCCAAAAAAAAACTAAGCTCTTAGTCATTAGAACAAAACTTACTTAACTGAAATCCTTGTTAATTTGTTTGATATTCATCTTTTCAATGGCAGTTACCACTTTCTTATAGGTTTTTATAATTTTTTTTAAAGCATAATTAAACCTTAAAAAGCAAATTAATTTTCCTTGACAAAAATATTTAATTTAGTATTTAAGCTTTATGTTTTCCCACCTCTTTGTAAGGCCTTTTTCACTCCTTTCCTTTCGCAAACGACCCTTTCTTTTGACACTTTTTTTCGTCGATAATCGTTTCCAATAATTATAGACATTTTTTGCTGTGCAACAACAGTGCCTGCGACCAAATGGAAAGTGTTAAAAATCTGATAATCATGCGGTGGCGATGTTTTTCACATGCCTGCACACATTTCTTCCCGCTTTTTGTTTTGCATGCCGCTGCTGCTGCTGCTGTCTTGTCAGGTAAATGAACTTATAATTGGCCATAGAGTGTAGTATGCCTCAAATGTGTTGGATGATGCGTTGCTGCAGCGCCATTGTGCAACGCGATGTTGAAAGTTTAAAGAGAAATAAAAGCCAGCCCCGGCGGTGGTCTCTGCAACAAAGTTGCAACCGTCCAAGTGTTGCCTTAAACAATTAAAATGCTGCAATTTTTCAGCACATTTCAACGATTATCGCAGCTGCCACACAGAGCAAACAGAAAGTGATAAATACTGGCATATCGATGTGAGTATATCTCCCTCCCCGCGATGCGATAACACCCAGGCCATGGCTAAGACGAAGCCCAAGCCAAAGCCAAAGGCGAAGGCGATGGCGGTGCCGAAAGCCGGGTAGCAGCCCGCTAAAAAGCCAGGCTCAGCTGTGGCAAACTTGAGCAAAATGATAATAAACTTTCACGCCCATTAATTGGCTTCGCATATGCACAGGCACGGGGACAATTGGGGTCAGTGGAATGGGTCAGACAAAAGAAATAAAAGTTCAAAAAAATATATAAAATGTAGAATTTGTATAGAAAGATTAAATCCTTGAGCTGTCTTGAATATTGTTGAATATATTAATTTAAAAACCCTTTAGAGATTATATCTTCTGAGAACTAAATCTCCTTTAAAAAAATCCCTTTAATTTTAATAAGAATTTTAAGCTAAAAACCCCCCTTTTTCACCCCTAATATCTTACCCTCTGCTGTGCTATGTTTTATTTGCTGTTGCCGCAACTGGCGCTGACCACTTTTATAGCATGCAATTCGTCAGCCAGGCGAAGCCGTCTGGAAGCCTGCAAAATGCTGTGTCCCAGCTGGAATTAAAAACAAAAAACAAAAAAAAGGTCATAAAACAGCCTGATGGACGGTGGGCAGAAATGCAATGCAAACAAAAGTAAAAACACTTTCACTGCAACCTTGAGATATACAGCCTTCGGCACATCTCACACATCTCCGGGATCTGTCGTTCAATTAACCGCATTTATTTTCGACTCTCGGTGAGTGATTTCATTTCAAGTTCGATTGCGCAAGCGCCAACGCCGAAAAAAGTTCTGTGCACATGCAAAACAAAGGACTTAGGCAACGAACTCGTTCCGTCTGCTGCAGTCAGTCCATTTTCAATGGACGAAATTAACAAAATCATATATCACAAGGCGGCTGGTCAGCTGGGACGACCTCCCAGCAAGCAGCAGCAGCAGCAGTAAGCAGGAAGATGGAATATATATGGTGGAAGATGGAAGATGGAAGATGCATCCAGCCGGTTATCCGATTGTTGTTGCCTTGATTTATGCCTTGCACCAAATGAAATGAATTGTGTAACCTTTTCCGCTGACTCGAAGGCTTCTCATGAAGCACGGAAAGAAATTAAATTACATTTTTGATAGTAGATTGTGGAAATTTAATTAAATTACAAATTGAAAAATAATAATATATCAAAAATATACTTAAACCCTACTCTTACTTTAAGTTTTCCAAGCAGCTAACTATTTAAAAAATATAATAAAAATTCCCTATTGAAAATCAACCCTAAAAGTCCATCTTAATTTGGTTCTGTGCACCAACAGTACAAGACACACAGGGCAAGTTAACGCGAAATTTCTTGTTTTTTTTGATCGTGGGCAGAAGCCCGGCAGTTGCCCCTCATCTTCTGCTGCTCCTGGAGCTCTCCCCACATGCATCTACACATCTGCATCTCCAACCAAAGGCGGGGCTCCTCCGCAGATGTAGATGCTGCTTATCGCTGGCGGCGCATCGCGGGCACGTCGCGGCCATAAAGCAAATCAAATTGCAACAATTGTTGGTAATATGTTAATAAATTGTTGGCCCAGCAGCAGCCTCACTTTCATTAAGCTGTGTGCGCACTGTGCAGCCCCGAATGAGCTTCGTTTAAATCGAATTTATTACCAGACTTGTCCAGAAATCCCTGGGATGCGATTGGATTGAATTGAATTGGATGGGATGGGATTGTCATCGCCGAGGCGATACCCGTTTGCGTATTTCATCAGCGGCAACATTGCTGACTAATTCTGAAAGGCAATAGACATTCACTGGCATAAATATTTAGCAGTTTTCCCCTCAGCAATCCGTGCAGTTAGAAAAATGTGTCATCTAATAGGGGGATTAAAAGGAATATTTTACTAAGCTTTTAAAACAGTTGGTACCAAAGGGAATTGTTTCATAATTAAGCTTAAGTTTACTATTATTGTTCATCTTAGTTAATTGGTTTATAGGTATTTTAATTATATTGGAATTGTCAGTTTGTTTATTTCATCAGCAATTTTGAATGAGCAATTTAAAGGAAAAACTATGGACATTCACTGCCACACAAATTTTAAAGTTTTTACAGCAGAAAAATGCAGTGAAAAAATTATAGAAAAATTCTAGATATTTTGATTAAATATTAAATTCTAATTTAATTATTTTCCATATATATTTATTTGAATATTAAATTAATGAATGCTCCAAAAAATTATAAAAAATGGTAGATATAATTTATTATACATTTTAATAATTTTTTCCTAAATTCTTTAGTATTTCCCCTAAAATTTCCTTTATTTTCCCATCACTTTTCAACCCCAGTGCAGCAATTAACATTGCAAAACGCATTGGGAGACGCTCGATTGCAGTTACGTTTTTCCAGAACTTCACCATCACCGCTTTACCAATTTATGTAATTACGAAAAATTATAGAAACCACATGTCGCTAATGGCTGGTCGATCAGTCGATGGATTTGCTGTCGACCGCAAGTATTCTCATGCCTGTCAATCGGCGCGCCGATCGGATCGCGAGGCGGCTTTGAAGCGCTCGCGGCGAAACTTATGAGCATTAGCCGTGAGTTTGGCATTTTAGCCAAATATGGTGCGGGATTTGAGCGGCGATTTATGTGATTTGTGCGGGATTTTGGCAAATGCCGCCCGCCTGCTAGCCGGGCCAATTGACTTGTTGTTGGCCCCGGTAATACAAAAGTTTATGGGCCAAATCGCATTTGTTGGACGGAGAACCAAAGCGGCTTAAATCCGGCACAGTAGCCGGCATGTGTTGGCTTTTCTATTCGGTGAGAGAAACGCAGTGGCAGCTGCCATAAAGTTGGGCATTAATGGCTCACCCTCTCCTCTCCCCTTCTGTGTGGGCAGCGTGGAAAACGAAACGAAAATGTTAAAGCTAATGTCAACCGCAGGGGAACTTGGAGCGGAGGTCAAGGCGAGAGGTTGTACACTCACTCACTCACTCACTCCTCGACCTTGATGTCCGCGGAGAACAACTTAATTTTTTTTTAAGTTGTTGTATTTTTTTGTATTTTTTTTCCAGCCCAAGCAAACAAGCGTTGCTGATTTTCCACAATGGTTCGTCGCCCCTTTCATCCTGTAATCCCGCAACCATGAATTATGCGCTTGGGCCAACAGAAACCATTTAACGAAATGAGCAGCGCGCAGGCACAGAGCCATAATCATGGCAGAACCTTGAAGTGCATTTTTAATGCCAGTGCTTGTCTGATAAGATTAAGTCATGAAAAGGGCTGGGCTGGGCTGGGCCGGGTCCTGGTTCTCCGACGGCTGGCTAGCCGCTTCTTGGCCGGGTTGTTAGCACAGGGTCCAAACGCGCTGTCTGCGAAAGTACTTAGGCCAGGTCTCGAGTGTGTCTACATGACTCTCACTTTTAGAGCCGCAAGGAAACACTAAAAGAAAACTATTCATGATTTTTTAGCAAGATGGTCTTTTAATTAAGGGGGGCTAATATAGATAGAAGACTTGTTTTATTTGTAATTTAATGGAAATTACATGAAATATATTGGTAGCTTAATCGTAATATAATGAAGTACAATTCTTTACCGACATTAAATTGTTGAATAATTTTTTATAGTTTTTAAGCTGACATTCGAATGGAATTTATAAAATCCTTTCAGCAATCAAAAGACTTAGGCAACAAACTCGTTCTATACTCGCTATACTTCTTGAAATATATTCACAGAATCCATTTTTAATGTGGAAAAGCATTACAAAAAATCTATATATTTTCTGAGGGAAATTCTGACTCTTTTTATACCCCTTTAGGTTACATAATTTTAGCTTAATTTCTAGGTTAAAATTAATTACAAACTGTGGAAGCGGGAAGCAATTTTATTCATAATTTTAATTCATTTACCTATCAGACCAATTTCTTGTAAAACTTCATACCAAACAGTTTCTAAAATTCTCCATTAATTATAGTTAACTTAATCAAAAATGTCAACAATTAACATTCCCTTTTATTTAAGTGTAAAAGGGGTATCCACTTCCCAAGGTTCGCCGAAAGAGCAACATGGTCAATGTGGTTAATGCACATTTAAATGTCGATTTTGCAAATTGTTGGCCCGTTGTTGTTCAATTCCATTCCATTTCAATTTCAATTATGTTGCGCAATGCGTTGAAATTGCGCGTACTTGTTGTTTCTGTTGTTGTTTTCGCCAAAAAACCGTCATTGGCTTTTGTTGCCCCTTCGGTTGTTGTCGCTGTTTGTTGTTATTGTGCCTGGCTAGCTTTTGGGCCCGAAAAAAAACAGCAAATTGTTTCCGCGTGTTGCAGCTTAATTGTCTCGAACAACATAATTCGCCTTCATTTGCAGGCAAAGTGCCCAAAAAACACAATTTCAACCAAACAATTTTTATGTGAGGTAATTTCAATTTGTTGCCAAGCCAAGCTGCCGCCAGTTGTCCGTTAGCCAGGCAAATTCTCACCAGTTAAGAGCCAGGCAAAAAAAACGAAAATATATATAAAATCGGGGGGGGGGGAGGAGTACACAAAATAATCGCAGAGAGAAAGAGAGAAGCCGCACAATGAGGGAGAAATAACAAATAATGCCAATTCACGCAGTTTAAAACATTTGTTCGACATTTCAAAGCCCCGACAAACGCCCCACAAAAGAAAGGCATTCATTGGCATTCGCATTCCCGCCACCATTTCCATTCCCATTCCCCAAATGAACTTTTTGGGGATGTACAAACATCGATGATAAATCGATAGTAAATCGAAAACATCGATGTAGCAATGCTACAATATAGAAAGTTGTGATATTAAAAATTAAGAAACCATCAAAACAATTTGTTAATTTATTGTGGACGATAAGTTTTGATATATTTTTGTTTAATTTCAATTTATTTATATATTTACCATCCCTACCACTCCCCAAACCCATACCCAAAAGACCAAGAAACATAAAATGTCTTAATCAAGGCAAAAGAAGGTTGTTGACCTTGTCATGGAGCCAAGCGATCGTGATGTGGCCAAGTGGCCAAGTGGCCAACTGGAGTGCGACTAACCCAGCTCGGCAGCACTTACAACTTTGTCTTGGCCAAGCAATTAACTTATTTTTGCAGCTGATGAAGACAAACTGTGCCAACTGTGATTGCAATCGGCCAAAGCCACACAAGTTGTGCCGGGTACTGGGTACTGGGTACTGGGATTGGGATTGGGACTGGAATCGCAGCTCTTGGCATTTCAATTTGCCATGTGTGTCTTTATTAGACACACGTGCCTGTCCAGAAATCGAAATCAAAAGATGATGATTATGATTCCCACCAGCCTTGTTCTACTTGTGGGTTCACATTCACTGCTCACCGAACAGCAAATCAAATCACTGGCGAAGTGCTGACTAAACCAGCCAACTGGGACGGCGAATGAGATCCAGCTAAATGTAATGAGTTGCAATGAAATGAAATGTATCCAGGCATTTGGAAAGTACACGACGACTCTTTGGGGTTTTTGTAATACCCTCACTAAGGGTATACGCCTTTATTTTTGATAAAAAATCCTTAAAGAAGTGTTTAGAAATATTTATTCCGAATTTTCTAGTTAAATTACCTGTTTAACTTTTATTTAATAAATTATTCAAATGTTCAAATGCTCTAATTTGTATAAACATTAGTAATTGGTTTATTAAAATTTCTTTATAAAATATTTATTGAATTTAAGGAATTCCCTTTAATTATCTGTGTGTCTGACTCTATTCATCATTGCCAAAGGGTATCTATAAATCCATTTTCTTCACACAAAAACCTTTCTTTCTTGTTTTCTTAGGTGCTTGTTACTCATGTTGGTATTGTTGTACTATAGCTGGTTGCGATTTCCGCGAAATGTTTTCCATGATTCACTGAACAAGCTCAGAAAGACATGTTCAGCAAACTGGAGCGGGAAATGGAAATGGATCGGCGAATGCCAGAGAAAGGGGAAGATGGGGAATGGATATATCCATAATTTATATGTAGATTATGCACTCGAATGTACGATTTAATTTCAACTGTCAATGCATTAGCCAGCTCTGTCAACTGATGGAAAGTTTGATGGAAAATAATCGAAGAAAAACGGGATATATATGCAAGAAATATCTAGGATTATTTTCACCTAAACAACATAAACTTTGAAAGCCTTTTTCCAAATGAAACACATTTACTAATTGCAAATGCACAATGTTTATCACTCGACGGCCGTTACAAGGAAAACTCATAAGCATTATCATTAACAATATTATTGTTGTTGTCATCAGCAGCAGCAGCAACATCTGCAACGGCAACAGCAACAGCAACATTTTGATGCTGGGAGGTAACATCATCAGCAAGCACAACAAAACAACAAACAAATAAACAAACAGACAAACCAAGACCCCAAACGAGGCATCTCCATCTGCGCCTGCGCATAATCAGCCAGGCATTTAATAATTTTTATGTTTATATATTTATATATATTGTTTGGCGGGCACCCACGCCGACTTTTCGACTGTCGACCGCCTGCCTGTCTGGGAAAGTTGCTGTTGGCTTTTGTTGATTTGTCGCGGGGTTTGTGTTAAGTGGCCATCATTAGTTAAATATGTGCATTTTTCTTTAAGGATTTTCAACGGTCCACTGCGAGAGAGAGAGAGATAAACGGCTGAAATATGAACAGCTCGTTAATGTTGATGCACTTTTTTTTTTTGCCAGCATCAAAGTTGTTGTAGTTGCTTTCAAATTGCCGTAATTCATAGGTGGTGGCACATGTAACTTTCCTTTTTTTTAAGAGGCCTTTATAACAGAATAAATGCACGCAGAAAAAAGGGTTCTTAAATGTCCTTTCAGTAAGGGTATAAATAATTTAACATTTAGATTATAATACATATTAAAGAGGGATGTTTATCAAGCTTACTTTAGATATAAATTCGAATTCAGATAAAATAGGAATTCTGAATTCAAATCAATTTTCTTCTTAATAGAATCTGTACTACGTAGTATTTTCGTAAATATATATTTGTATGGTATTAGGAACGTTAAAAAAATCAATAATTTATATCTAAAGATACACCTTTTTCCCCTCAGTGTCACCATACCCTTTATTCCAGCTTCCCAGCTTCTCCCCCGCAAATTGGCGGCTCATTGAAATGCATTTGCGGCAAGTTGCAGGAAATTGAGAGACAATTAACCTGATTAGCGTGTGCCCGGTAACTTTCGTGTCACAGCGGCTACTACTGTGCGGCGATAGCGGTACATTTTGTATCGTTAGTGGGCCCAGTTCCTCCGATATAGCCTCCCCCCCCTCGATTTCCGACAGTTTTACTGAGTCAGTGTGCCCGGCCAGATCATTAATCAAAGGCTGGCCTGGCCTGGTCGGCAACGGCATCGGGAGCACAGCACGGATACGTAATTTAGTAGCCATAAATAAAAGAAACTACGAACTGTGCGAGCTGCTAGCTGCGAGTGAAATTGAAATGTTTAAGCGATGAGACAAATGCTCGACTTGATTTGGTAGAGCTTCAGCTTTCTGCCAGCCGCTGCGGCGCTAAAATTAATGACGTTTCGCATGTATTTGGATGTTGTTTATGAAAACAGCATTCAATTTGCATTAACAATTGGCAATTGATTGATGGCCGCAACGAAAGTGGTTCGAAAAAAAGAGACAACAACCCACGCAGCAAAATAAAAACAAAACAAAAAAATAGACGAAAGGCCGGCAAACATTTCACACCCAAACAAAAGACTCAGGCAACGAACGCGATCCCTCGATAGGGCAATCCATCGCAGCGCATGGAATATGTTTTACTGGCCTTTCTTTATGGCATCAATAGAACATAAAATCCGCATCATAAACTTAGGCTTCGCATTTTTTTGAGGGCAGTGAAAGTCTTTCTCGGCATCTGTCATTGTGCTAACATCTTTTGGTTAAATAGTTAAAACCAAAATTATTGCCAAAACAAAACAGACAGACAGTCAGCCGGCGTAGATTATCGCGTTTGTTTTGTAATTTCAATTAAATGGACAAGAAATATAAACTTTTTAAGGCCTGGCATTTAATTAAAACATCTGACGGCATTTATGATGGGTGGGCGAGTGTGAGTGTGAGTGTGAGTGTGAGTATGAGTCTGAGTCTGAGTGTGCCGTGTCATGCGTAATAAACAAAGGCAAAAGACATCGGCAACATCAGCGGCACAGCAGCAACTAAAGCAAGTGACAGCCAGCAGCAGCGGCACTGGGAAAAAGTGTTAAAGAAAAGCCCCCGAGGCTCTGAGCTGCGGAATTTCTATAGAAGTGAAATTTCTGCCATGCCTAGACGAGCGTGTGTGAGTGTGTGAGAACCGCAAGGCAATTAATTTGTGGGAAATACCCTGGATGTTGGATGTATTTTAGAGGAAGCTGAATTGTAGATCTTTAGGTATTAATTAATTTAGTTATATCTATAAAAAGATTTAATTTGTCTCAAAAGAGATTATATAAAAAAATATTGCTAAATTCCACTTAAAGAATTCGAATATTTCCGGTCTTCTTGAATCGTATTTTTTATTTTATTTAGTGAATCAGTCATTTCCGACCCCATAAACCATATATATTATTGATCAGCATTAACATGAGAGTATTTCTAGCCTTTTCCGGAAGAAACAAAAATTTGGCCATTTTTGCAAAATTTGATAAGGGGTTACATCATTAAAATTCTTAAAAATCGATAAAAATTTAATTTTTTTTTTAAATTAAAATAAAGTATGCAGATTTGTTAACCTGGAAAAATCTAACATAGAAATGTTTTCCGAATTGAATTTGATGCTTTTTTGGCTTAATTATGATCGATTTTTGACTCAGTGCTATGACCCCATGTCAAACTTCAAGGGTATACGGATCTCGACTTTCCAAAGTTAGTTTTCTTTCTCGTTTTTAGTTGTAACTCACCCCATTATTAATGTCCTCAATATTAAATGTAATTTTTAATATTTTTTAATTATTATTATATAGCTATTAATTGCTTGAATATCCTATTCTTTCTTGTTTTTTTTTAGGGTACTCCCACTTCCATCATTCTCCCTCAATTTTTGTTTTTTTCCAGCAGCCAACTTTTGCGGTAGCAAAAAACATTTTATAAATTAGAGCAACACTTGCTGCGCTGCCACTGGCTCTGGCTGTTGTACTTGTTGTTGTTGTTGCTATAAGCTGCTGAAGTTGTTGCTTTTATTGTTTTTTATAGTCTGTGGAGTTTTTGTTGCTGTTGTAGGCAGACAGTGGCCGCACCTTGCATGCGAAAATCTTTTCACGCCTCGGGCCAAGCAGCATGCGAAAAACTAATTTCGGTGCACACATCGTTTGTCTTGGCTCTCCATGCCGGAAGATGTTTCAATTTTGTGAAAAATCGCAACAATTAAATGATTCAGGTGCCCCGATTTCTACTCTGTAATCTTAGTGGCCGAGTTACCTATGAGTTTTCAAGGAAATGTTGAGAGGTTTTCAAGAAATTTTTGATAAAATAAAACTATTTAAACTTTTAATGAAAGAAAATGTGGATTTTATATATTTATGTATTTTAATTAATATAATTTATTCTTTTATGTACGCTTTTCTTATATTGCTTACAATTATTTAATTAATTAAATCAAACATCTTGTCTCAAGTTTATAAATATAATCACGTCATATCTTTTAGCCACAAAACCTAGAATTTATAAAAAGCATTACTCAGTTTTGTAAAATCGAATCGATCATGAATTTAATTATTTTCCGCGCAGTATTTTATCGACTGATCGCGTTGATGACATCACTCCACTTCCAGTGGTATTGAGCCTCACAAGCCTATGCATAATTTGTCTGAAAATGGTCAGAAGACATTTAACCATTGAAGCTGGACATAAATCTTGGGATTTGTGGGATTGTCACTGACCAGTCGCTGACAAATCAATCAATTCCGGGGGACAGATCGAATCGAAACGTATTGAATTGAAAAGTGGCCCGATCGGACTCGAATTCAGATTCAGATTCAGATTAGAAGCTTGTTTTCGTCACGCTCGACAGGGTTTTCCGAGCAAACAAATGACGCTGCGCTGCGTAATTGATGGATTTGCCTAAATAAAGAAAATACTAGCTGAGTGAGCGGTAAACGCAAAACGCTTTTCCAAGCAGGTGAAATTTCCTTTGCCATCCGTTATTAATGATGATGACTCTTGGCGCTGGCGCAAATATTTGACCAACACTACAAAACCGTGGCAGTGGCAAAAGCCAGATGTGTAAGCGCAAACTGACCCACAAAACAAAAAAACGCGCTCTCCCGCCGCCTGCAGTTTCCCAAACGTTTATAATGAAAACTGCACAGCGCCCTGCGGCGACCTACAAAAAGAAAAAAATATAAATATAAAAAAAAGAGGAAAAATGTGCAGGAAAACCTGAGAGCCCCAGCGCCATAATTTAGCAATATCCAACACTTGTGCAATTTCATAAAGCATTTTAGCCCAGTGGCCACAAAAAGCACACAGTTGCCACACATTTCCGCGTAATCATCATAATTTTTCGTGTTTTTCATTTTTATGAATCTGTTGATTTAATGCCATCGAGCCTGGGCACTAGACGGTAAGGAAAAAAATACAAAAAAAAAAATATATATATATATATATATTTACAATTTGGCACGCCGCATAAAATGGCATATTAAAACACATTTCAATTTGGACATCGGATTGATGACGGCAAATGGCTATATTATTTTTCAACGATTTCTGGCACTGAGAAATATTTAATGTCTTATATTTAATATAATAATATTATCAAACTAAGTGTTTTGTTTGAAATATAAATATTAATTAATAGTATTATTACTTCCTTTCATTGTAATTTATTTTCTAAGAAAGAAGAAGTCTTTTCAACCCTATAAATCGTATGTATTTTTTGGCTTTTTTAATCATAAAAAATCTAATCCTAAACGTATTAATTTATTTAAATTCCGTCATTTCATATGTAATAAAAAAATTTTAGTCTTTGAATCCACAATATAATATTAATTAATAGTAATTACAATTTGTAGGAATATCTATTATATATTAATACCTATGCTTTTTAAAAAAGTCTACTATTTATAATTCTCTATTCTTCAGCTCAACGATTACGTAATATAAATGAACATCGCTTTGATCTTAAATCATCTTCTTCGTTTGGCATTTAATTACACATCTTGTGCCCACGGAATACCTCAATTAATGGATTACTGATACCACATAAGAACAGATTGACCCACATTTCAGGTATAGTATGTATTTATTTCTATTGCTCTATGAGTCTAGGCAGTACACAGAGTTGTCAATTATCAAGGCGATGATCAACGGGCTTTGCCTGGCGACTGGCAGAATTATTATGTAACTTTTTGGCATATTAAAGTGATTTATGGCCCGTGGCATTGGCCATTGGCCGGGCTCGAACTCTTGCTCTTGGCTTCGTTTTCATCTATGCCAGACTTCCTGCCCAGCTCCAGCTCCAGCTTCAGCTCCAGGTTCGTTGTCCATTTGTCCGTCTTTATTTTTTTTTTGAGGAGAACTTCTCACATGCGGGACAGCGGCGAGATGATGTCTTGAACTTTTGGGGGCGCAAAGTCGCAGCCATTTATTATCGGCGGTAAAAGTTTTCGGGGCTGAAACATTTTACAGTTGTGTGTCATGAACTTTAATGTTTAGCATGTGTTTGTTGCTGTTGTTGCTATTACAAAAGTTGCCTTGTGCCGTTGCAGTTGGTGTAGTTTTTGGTGTAGGTGTTTGTTGTGCAGCTCCATGCAGTTTTTTTTAAATGTGAGCAGTTCATGGGAACAGCGTCGGCGAGAAAGTCGCTTGATTTAGGTGTCTGATGGGGTCACCTAAAAATAAAAGCGAGCCAGAAAAGCAACGTCCATTCGTACTGACATTTCTGGGTTAATGCGACGATTTTTGCACCGAAATGTCAGTTGCCGCAATTAAAGCCACGTTTAATAACTCAATCAAAATCGGCCCAAAGTGACCCTCGTTAAACGTGTTGGATTGATGGGGCAGCAGCCCTTTGGCCCCGAACCATTATTAATTGCCGCCTTTTATGAAAGTGTAAGCCAAGCCAAATCACAAACACTTACCTAGCGCCTTTGGCTGTTTAGCCTTAGGCCGCTTTTTTTTTATTTTTCCTTTTTTTTTTTGCCTAACTGCCGCAGCGTGTGAACATGATCACAGCCGCAAAACGGATGGCGCTGCCTGCTTACCGCAAACTACAACTTTGTGATCTTAATTCAAAATAATATCTACAAATGGCAAAAAAAAAAAAAACGGTTTATATAGTGGCCTAAATGCCCTGCTAGAAATAAAGGGGAAAACTGGTAGTACAACTTAATGGTAATAATAATAATTATATTAAAAAAATACTTTAAGGTATTGAAAAAATAAGCAAATCATTCAGGTTTCCTATTTTCAGTCATATAAATGAGCCTAAATTATCTAACAAAAATAGTAGGGAAGTTATTATTAACATATTTTTATACCCTTGCAATTGAATTTTTAAAAACATAAATTGTTGATATTTTACCTTCTACTTTTCAAAAAATTGTGATATAAAATTATATATAATTTTTAAAATTAAATAAAGTATGCAGATTTGTTAGCCGTAGAAAAACGAACAAAACAACGTTTTCCGAAT
>JAEIIJ010013010.1:0-22550 GCA_018904815.1 Drosophila ogumai | reverse complement strand
ATCAAAAAACTAAGTTATTACCCAAGATTTGCCTTTAAAATCCTAATAAAATATTAATAAAATAATTAGACAATATTTAAACCCAGCTTTGAACATCTTTAAACTGTCATCTGTTAAAATAACGAGAATAAATTTAATCCAATTTTGAATATCTTTAGATTTTCAAATATCGGCGAAAATGTTAATTATAAAATATTTATTTGTTTAAAATGTATTTTTCCTACATCTTGATTTGTCCAAAAATTTATATAAACATTGTAAATATTAGAAAATAGAAAAACATCGATGCATCGATGTTTTTAAAATATTTAGTTAGTATTAAATGAAAATAAAGGATGTGTTTCCACCAATCAACGGTCACACTGCAAGGATATTAGTTTCTAAGGTTGTGTTTTTCCTCATAAATAATTGTTTTGTGATATTTTCGTCCTCGAATGATGGTAAGTGTTCATTTATTTTAAAAAATATCCTGAAAAGCAGTTAGTTTCCGTTCCAGTGCCACATATCAAACTGTAGTACCCTGAAAATAGTGCTGGCCTTCCTGTCGGTCAACATTTTTTGGCTCTTCAAGGTGTATCCACCGGCTCCACCCACGAAATGCCAATTGCCGGAGCCAACTCCTCGAGTGCCAGCGGCTGCCGAATGCCCCTAGCATCCGGATATCGCCTACGCGTTGCTGCAACCGCTTACCCACTTGGACAGCTTGCTGGCTCCGAATAACACTGCAACGCTGGCGTTCGACAACCTCGATCTGAGCTACGGGCGCTGGGACAATCAGCAGCTATATCGCATCAAGGACTTTGCCCTACTGGGCGAGCAGTATATGGATTCGCCGGAGGCCAATCTGGTCTGCCTAGCCACCCAAACCTCGGTGGAGCGTCTCAACTCGCTGCCGCAGGTGGCTGCCAATTGGCAGGGCAAAATGTCGGTGGCCGTGTTCGCTGCTGGGCACGAGGAGTTCGTTGTCCTGCAGTACTTTGTCACGTATATGCGTCTGTGCTTCGCCAACATACGGGAGAATGCCACCTTTCACTTGCTGACGCCGCGGGATTACGACAAGCTGCCCAGAGTGGCGGCCATTCCCTTGAATATGAAGGGCAAGTTCGATTGCCAGTATCCGGATAGAACGCTGAAGGCATTGCTCAAGTTCCGGTCGCTGAGAACGCTGCAATGGCGGCAAAGGAACACATATCCCCAGAACCACATGCGGAACCTGGCCCGTAAGGGCTGTCAGACGAAGTACGTCTTTCTGACCGACATTGACATTGTTCCCAGCACGAACAGTGTTCCCCAGCTCAACCAGTTCTTCAGGACGGCCAATTGCTCAAAGAGCTGCGCCTACGTTATACCCACGTTCGAGATAGACGTGCGGGCCACGTTTCCGCGCTCCAAGAACGGCCTGCTGCGCTTGATTAGAAAAGGTCTGGCCAGGCCGTTCCACGAGAAGGTCTTCATCTACAACCAATATGCCACCAATTTCTCAAAGTATGTCCATAATACTAAAAGCATAACAGCTGTAATATCATTTTTCTTTAGATGGTTGTCTACAAGCTCAAACGAGACGGAGGTCTCCGTTAGCCACATCGTAACCAACTTTGAATTCCTATATGAGCCGTTCTACATAGCGGTGGACAATGCACCTGCGCACGACGAAAGATTTCTGGGCTACGGGTTCACCAGGAACTCACAGGTGTATGAGATGCATATAGCTGGATACCAGTTCTACGTCCTGTCACCCGTTTTCACCGGTCACTGGGGTCTGCAGAGGAAGCAGGCGAGACCGGCTTGGCGGGAGCAGCAGAATAATGCTAATCGCAGAAAGTTTGATGTTTTCAAGAGCGAAATATTTGTGCGTTACAAAAATGATCCACGGCAGCTACTGAAGGCGAAGAAAAATCAAATTATAGTAAAATAAAAATATTGTTTTGTTAGGCAACTGCTAGCAAACTTTAAAGTTAAAAGATGTTAATTGTATGGTATAAAATGTAATTTAATTTCAGATATTATTATTGAGGAGGGGAAATAAGTAGTGTATCATGATATGGGGTACTTTGGACTTCCTTTCGGATCTCTCTGACGACATTAAGTTCTTCCTCCAGCTGTACTCGAAAGTGGGCTTTTAAGGATACAAACTAATGCCCAAGGAGGTAACCTATATATCCTAAAGCACCGCGCTCCGCCTTTATTATAAGCGATTCATCAAGGACTCCTTTTGAGTCCCGTCCCGAAGGGCATTATTGGATGAAGACGTCCTATTTGACACTGAAAGCTGGGTCGCCATCCTGCCCAGGGGCCTGATCAAGGCAAGGCTTAATGACATTGATAAATCTGTATTTGGTGGCGCCCTTGAGATCATCGTCAATACAAAGGATAACAAGAATAGAAACTAAATTCGGGAAGCCGAAATTTGTATACCCTTGCAGTTTACCAAAGGCTTTGGATCAAAAATCAATCAAAGTTCAGCCAAAAATGCATTAATTTCAGTTCGAAAAACTTTTCTAAGCTAGTTTTTTCTAGGTTAACAAATATAGATACTAATTTTAAAATTTTAATAAATCCAAATTGTTTGCCATTTTTAAGAATTTTAATGATGTAACCCCTTATCAAATTGTGAAAAAATTAAAAAAAGTTAGTTTATCTCGGACATGTCTAGAAAAATTCGCCTGTTGATGCTGATCAAGAATACATATGATTTATGGGGTCGGAAACGACTCCTTCGTTGTGTTTCAAGCTTCTGACTGAAATTATAATCCCCTGCAAGGGTATAAAAACTTCTAAGCTAAATTAAATATTTTCCTCAGGGTTAAATGCGTCTTTAAAACTTAAACGTCTTGATTTGAAGTAGAGTTCGGCTAAAGTTAATTAAGAACTAGCTAAAACTGTAAAATTGTAGATATATACAAAAACAAATCCCATTTAGGCTCATCAAATGATCCGTGATAGATTCAGTCGTTCATACAAGGCCCAATATTCAAATATGTGGCTCTGGAAAGAGTTGGTGGCTATATCTCGCTTTCACGCGAATGTCGAGGCAAGGCGGAGATGGCGAGGATGGTCCGCGCGAAGCAAAACAATGGAGGCCAAATGCCGGAAGAGATGGAGCGCAGGCGCTGGACTTGCGCAAGCTACCGCCGTCTCCTCGGGAAGCTCGGAAAGCCACCGCAGGATAAATAAAAGCTCGGTCCTTCGGCCAGCTTTCCGCAGTCAGTGGCAGACCGAAGGCCCAGCGAAATATTGTGTGTGTGGAATCCAACCCTGCGCGCAATGAGGAATAGTTATTGTCATCATCTGAGCCACAGTAAATTCGGGAACAACGGGAAGGCACCAGAGCTGTCGCTATCGCTGTCCCCCAGATGCTGGGCAGCTAAAAACTCGATCCGGCTATAAATCCAGCGACCAGGTAAGCTCTACATCCTTTCGCCTTGGGGAAAACGGTGTTCCAAGGCTGCGCGAGGAGTCCTAGTTGCTGTGTTTTCGATTTTTCGTCTTGTCGTCGGCACCAGGACGGACACAAAGAGAAAAAAACGCGAAGAATGGGGGAAAACAAGTAGGAGGAACGGCAACGACTGACCCAAGACCCACCCAATCCGAATCATGCGACCCGACCCTAGCCGCAAGCTGTTTGCTCAATTAAGTATCAGTTTTCCAGAGACAGACGCCACAATGGATGGCCCTTCGTCCTTCGCATTATCCCGGATCCCCGGTATCAGTATCCCCCCCCCACACACATAACGCAGTACTGCGCCATGCACTCGTTTCCATTTCCATTTCCATTGGCCAACGATAACTGTCCGTATGGCGATGATGCCATGGCATGGCATGGTGCTCCATCACCGCCCCGGGGAGGTGCTGTCTCCTCGATATCGATATCTTGGCTATCCACCAGCCCCCACATTCCCGTTGGCCCTGTGTGTTTGTTTGTTTGTTTACCTGTTTACCTAGGCGCCCTTCGATGTCCACTAATTGCGGGCCGAGTGTCGACGGGAGCAGCCAATTAATATCCAATTTGTGTAATTGTGCCGCACCCGTGTCGGCCGTTGGATAGCCCGAAAATCCACAAAGCACTTTGCCCGAGCGAGCACTTGAGCGTAAAAAACGCAGCTAAAATATTCATTTCGCTTGGCGGCAAACGCCTCTCGATAATCGCAAAGAGCTCACTTGCCGAGTGATTTTATGACCAGCAATTCGACTTTAATACACTGCGAAACAAATTGAGCATAGAAATGTCATTTCGATTAAGGAATACACAGTGGATATTCGGATACAAAATATAAGATTAAAATTTTGGAAAAAGATAAATATTTCCCTGGCAGAAATCTTACTTAATTTACTAGGAAAAACATACCTTTGGTATTGAAATTTATAATATAATTATGATTTAAGCTTTATAAATTCAGTGACAAGAGGTCTGTATATTTATTTCAAAAAAAAAATATTCTTCTAAAAACCAAAATACCATTGAACTTAGACAACCGTTTTTCACAGTGCTTATTTATGCTGATGGCCGCAAAGTGGGTATCGTTTTAATCAGAGTGAACCGGGTGACTTGGTATAAGGGAGAAGGACATTTAAATACCGTAACCATTATCCAAAGTGGAGATACTCGCGGAAGAAGCCACCAGAAAGTAGTGGGAGGTTAAGCCGGGGATAAGAAGTGACCTTGCTCGTGTCAATTCCATTGCAAACAGGCTGCACTTGTCTAAGCTGTTTTCCTTTTGCCAGTTGTTGTTGCTGTTGTTGACAGGACCTCTGGTTTTGGCAGCGGGAGGAAGATCATGTGGTCCAACTAACAATGGTGCCTGCTTTTATTATCTGGGTCATCCCCACTATTTATAGACATCACTGCCCGAATATGGTGGAGGAGCTGCAGCAAATAAATGCACATCGCTTCAATCTCACGGCCAAGTCAAGTTTTTAATGTCTCTGTTTACGACAGCAGCAGGGAAAGCAGGAAAAACAATTTACTGCAGCCTGTCACGGCAACGTAACCAACTGTCCGTCCGTCCGTCCGTCCGGGCTGTAAAACCGGGTAGCGAGTCCTAATCCCAGTCGCAATCCCAACCCAGGACCCGCCTTGTTAGCTGTCTGCTGTGAAATTAATGAGAATGTCAAAGGCGCCCTGCCATTGCTCAAAGTCAAAAGTCTCGATTAAAGATTAAGCTGGCGTCCATTTTCAAGCAGACTTGCCCGATATCCCGCGTTTTTTTTTTATAATTTATGGATAATGTTGGATGTTAAACTCAGGTCATTAAAAGACAACTGTTGCTGGAAGCAGCACCACCTTTTACCTCTTTTAAAAGGAAATCAATTTCAAAGCTATTCTTATTCATTCTTAATCAAGGTTTGCCAAAAATCAACAATATAAAGCCTGACTGCATTCTGAGAATTTTGCTTTAGGCTTTCCAAACATTGTTCTAGCAGACTCTGGGCTCCAGGACATTTTCCCGACCAGCAAGTCAAACAATGAATGAATCGCAAACACCGTCAAGATGCTGCTTGTGCGGGAGGTTGACTGGTTGGGCGTCTTTTGGGGGGTTCTTCGGGCTGCTGATGAGTCAGTCTCCAGGACTTGCCTGCATCCAATCAGCAGGCATTGCGAACGAATCTGCTTGCCGAGTCAACACCGCCAATTGGCAGTTTATTGTCGGCAAATATGCAAAGATAAATGTTTGCCGCGGGATTAACATGCGCCGGAAGAGAGACAAGGCCCAAGGCCCACCTTGGTACGCTCTTGCTCCTGTTTCTGCTCCTGGCTTATCAATCAAAAGTTGATGGGTATCGGTATGCAAATACTCGAAACCCTCTCGCGCACACATGGCTGCCTTAATTGGGATGCACACGCCCAAGGAGCCACCTCCAAGGACGTGTGGGAGGTTCGCCCGGAAGGTAATGAGCTTCCTTGGCGCAATAAGCATAATAATAGCTTGCCTGCTCTCACATACATACATACAAGCGCACTTTGTGCATCTCAGATCTTTGCTTGAGTGGCTTTTGTGCAATCTGCATAATAATGAGAAAGTAGGCGGGTGGGCGGAAGGACGAATGACGAGGCGTGACAGGGGGTTTGCCCGAATTTTTAACAACTTGTCGCGTCACTGCGGTAAAAATAATTTTAACGACTTGACTTTATTTTAAATTGTTTTAAAAATTTAGAAATATGTATTTTACAAATCTTTGTATACCTATGAATGCGCCAGTCTTGTTTAAAGTGTAAATTAAGGAATTTTATATACAGACAAATTGCTCCATTAATTATGCCATTGTGTCACTCACACGTGCCATTTCGCTATCATTTAATTACAGTTCACTGCTTTCGGACCACCAACCAGGTAAAATTGCGCTGTAAACTGAAAGTCACTTTAAAGATTAAACCAAATCAGAACCGTTGCATGCCATTAATCCAAGAGAAGGGAAGAGCTGAAACCTAAATGTTCGTTGAACCAATTCCCACTAATATCGGTGTCTTTATTACTTTACTTGCCTTTTGTTTGTAACCAAATCACTTCTGGTCTAGAATCGTATTGTAAATCTGTTGCTATCCCTCTTACTATCTCTCTTGCTCTCTCTTTCTGTACATCCTTCCGTAATTGTTCCATTCACGTCGATGTTGTGATGAAATGCAGCAACGTCCAATGCCTGTTCCAATAGCAAAGACACCGAATTAGAAAATTAACCAACCATAAGCCGGCGGAGGAGCACAGTCCGGTGGCCCCACAGCCCGTTCGAGATGGCACCCTTCAAGCTAAAGTTCCGGATGGGCAGCTCGCGCAGCACCTCGCAGGAGCACGACCCAGACCCGCAGGTGAACGAGGCGCTCCTGGGCACCCAGGAGCAACAGAATCAGCCGCAGCCCCTGCAGGAGGCGGTGGAGGCCAGCAGCAGCTCCAGCCTCGATCTGGCGGATTGCAGCAGTCTCGGCCAGATGAGCAGCGAGCGCAAGTTGCTGCTGCCGCCCACCAGCAACAGCATGCGTTTGGGTAAGGACGACACAGTTACACCAAGGACAATATAAAGAATTAGATGCGTAACGCAAAAATACATTTTCATTTCCACATGCAAGACATTTTCTTGCTATTGTTTTTCTTTATAATGTCTTTGGTAGCAAAATATTCACACAGAGCAGAATGCCATCTGAAATTATTTATCATTGGTATAATTTAAACATAAAAAAATCAGGCCTTTAAATTATATATTTGGGCTGGGAAATGTGCATGCTATCAAAATTAAATTTAAATATAATACTTTTCGATGGGAGAGTATTATGTCTTGATTTTAAATATCTCAGTGTAATAAAACGCATGTATATCCTATTACCAACAAGTAGTTACATATTCTCCTTTAATCCTGAATAAGTTCTTATCCAAGCACCTATTCTTTTTCTGTTGCACACAACTCCTTCTAATGGCTCCTAAATAAAGTCAGCGTTAAACTGAAATTAATAGCATTTACTAGTTTATGCTTAACTTACACCTGAGATACTTTATATTGATGCATTTATTACAGGCTACCTTAACCAGAGCCGCACTCCGTGCATCAACGAATCACTGACCGATGCGGATGCGGACAACGTGCCCACCACCCCACCGCCTTCCTACGAGCATGTGCTAGAAGAGGTAAGTTTTAAGGATTTTAAGCAGCCAACTTGGAGATCATTATAAAATAATATCACTACAAGTTTTAAGATACACTCCTCTCCTTTTCAGAACACTCGATTGTCCCAGCACCAGCGTCAGTTATCCCTGGATAGCGCCACACCCAACCAGAACAGCCGGCGCAGCTCGGCCAACAGCTCGCGACACAGCGCCGCCCAGCTAGGTGCCGCCTTGGAGCAGCTGGCCGGGAATGGGGGCGGCAGCATCTGCAACGACCCGGACTGCAGGCAGAACCTGAACCAGAACTACGCCAGCTGCAGCGCCAGTCACTGCAGCAACATCAGCAACGGCAACAATACCAGCAGCCACAGCGGCAGCAACCACAACAATAACAACGACGGGGAGGAGATCATCGAGGGAGTCACTGAGCTGGAGCTGCGCAGCGACAACGAGGAGCAGCTGAGCATCAACGAGTTCCTCTTCGAAACGGAAATGGCGGCGTCACCTTCGCGCTGCACGGATGACCGCTATGGCGCAGCGGTGGATGGTCAGGGCCAGAGTCAGTGCTCGGATGACCAGTGTGCGCAGTGCAGCGAGGAGCGGGAGGGCGAGGGTGGCTGTAAGTCCACCTACGACGGGGACGCGGCCAGTACTAGCAGCCAGGCGGCATCGGCGGCAGCAGGCGGGGGACACAACTTTTACGATCCCCTCCTGAATCGAGGCAGCTATGCCAACTATGCCAACGAAGGTGAGATCTGCACAGACTTAGAGGTTGGATTTAGACTACTAAAGGGGGTTTCGTCCGCAGGTGGCAATGCAAGTTCTAGTTCCGGCAACCTGTGCCAGGAGGCCTGCTGCACCGGGTCCGCCTCGGGATCAAGTGCCTCCCGGAGTGGTCAGCGGGGCCAGGGTCAGCAGACCAGTCGACAGAGCAACCTGCTCACGCCCGAAATGATGAGCAACAAGACGAGCAAGGAGATCTACAAGGACCTGGCCAAGCAGTGGGGCATCACCTGTAAAATGTCGGAGAGCTGTCGGTGCATGGATTGTCAGAGCCACTACTTCGACTGTGACTACGACGATGTAAGTAAGATTACCCGGGAATCCTTCAGGTATTTCTAAATCGATTCTTCCAGAACGAGCACCAAAAGACGGACGGCGGACTGGGCGCTGGCACGCCCATGTTCATTAGCGAGGTGATGCACGGCTCCGGATGCAACATATTGTAGGGGGACTACGATTACCGGAGTCCCGGACAAGGATTTGCTGAACATCTACAATTATTTCTTTGTATATCGCATAAGTCTATACAGGCGATCGGTTAGGGGCAGGAGCCATTTCACGTTATTAGCACTGAATGTATGCACATTATTTTAAGGTAATGCTGCACTGATATATGTTTATTATAAGGACTCGAGAAGGGACATTTGCGTAATGCCGCCTTAGGGCTTTAAAAAAGTGGGGGATTATGGCAAAGGTATATTTTTGGTGTTGAAAGGAATCGCGAAGTCGACATTTTTAACTCGCAGACGAACGAATTATGATAATTACTGATAGGCAATTACCCACCTTGCAGATGAACATTTAAATATCCTTGAGTGTGTTCTTTTTCTAGGGCCTTTGATCGCTTGAACGGTGAATATTAGATATTTTTTTTGGACCTCTTGATATTTTTTCCCAAATTACACTTTCCCTAAAGGCTTGTCCCCCTAAATATGAATATGTATTTTTCTAAATGTACAGAAAAATTGTAGAGGCATTCCAGTGCCATACGCAAACGGAATCTTTCCAATCAACGCTTTTGTACAAGAGGAGCCGCGGCCGGAGCTCTATGCGTTTCCAAAACAACCTGCTAGAGTTCTGGGCGCAGTACACGCTACTAGTCAATGTTATTCGCATCAAGAAACCATGTAGTTTAAGCAGGTCGGCACTTTTGTGCCTTCCTTTCGAGCCAAATCGGGAGACGAACGGTTCGGCAAGAGCAAAGAAATGGCCACAACTGGGCCAGAGTTAACTTCATCGAAATGTGCGCAGTCTGAAGGCTTACAAGGCCCTCTGATTGCGAATCGTGGAATGCTGAGACGCAGCTGGTTTCACCTGACAAATCCCCTTGGTTTTTTCTTGGAAATAGCACTCCAATCGGACATCATCGATTCGCAACAAAAGTTGATTAGAAATCAGAGCACCCGCGATAACATATAGAGAAAGCCGACTAAGTCTGTTAGCTGTTAGATGGTATTAGAGAATTACATGCATTTTAGACTAAAATTTCAAAAGAAAACACCCCGAAAGCATTCGAGGAAACCAGAAAAATATGTATTCCAGGTCAGAGAGCCCGAAACTCGCATCAGCATAGAAATCTAAACTTGAAGGGATCGTAGGAATTGTTAGGATTGTATTTCGGGTTCTGAGAGAGGCATTCGGAGTCGGTCTCCTACGCTTCGGAACCCATACTAGGCAAGAGCATACAAAAAGATAAATAAATGTACGAGTATATGTTAAACCCACTAAAGCTCGTCTCTGAATTCCACGGATTACAATGCCTCAAGAACGTCACCTCAATCCTGCGGGGTGGAACAATAAATGGGCGTCAAGCCAAGGACCCGACCACTTACATTCGGAAAGATCAAGCCAAGATTCTTACACAGATAGGACCACTTTGTGCTGGGAACCGTCTGCCACTCATCGCAACCGCTGGTCGGCACACCAGGCCTATAGATAGGGGCGTTGACTATGTTGGTGTTGTCAAAATAGCAGGTCAGAAAGTAGGAAAAGCTGGGAGAGAGCTGTGGATTAAGAATGTGTTGCCATAAGGTGAGTTCCACTCGTTGCCCACCTGCTGGAGTCCTTGGAACCCACGGCGATACCGCAGCCGACGCGTGAGACACGATCGTTGATGATGATAGCAAAGTCTGCGGCAGAAATATTACTGAGAGAGATTTTCATTATATAAATCTCGCCGCTCTTTGGTTTCGGCTCACCTGGTGGGGGTGAAGGCTTCAATGAATTTTTTGGGGTCCTCCACATGACGGTGCGCGGTCCATATTCTTCTAAACGCCCTCCGTATTACATGGTGCATGGTCAACTTTTTTTCAGGGGGGGCCGCTAACATTGCCGTGATCTCGCCGACAAACGGAAACCGCAGCGTCGACCGGCACTCGGTGTGCTTAAAGGATACCGTGGACGCATGGACGCGGCTCAGGTAGGCCAGCTCATTGTCCCAGATAAGTCGCCGCATCCGCGTGGCACTCGGAAACGTCTTGTTTAAGTTGGTAATGGCCTGGCCGCTCGCCAACATGTCACGGAAATTATTTAGCAATACCGTCAATTCCGATTGAAGAATTCGGGTGTCCGGGACCAAATCAACGAATGTGGTTTCTTTGTATGCAGGCAGTTCCTCGTCCAGGCGACACATGAAGTGCTTTAAGCCGCCCAGATTGCAGACATGCGTCTTATTGTTGCAGTAGTTGTAGCCGGAAGCCAGCGCCAAGAGCATTGTCAATGGGAGTACGCGGTGAAGAATCATATTTGCCAATTGCTTACTACGAATTTGAAGATAAAATTTGAGTCGGTCTGCCACTTGGAGAGTTGTGATGTATGTGTACCTAGATCTGTCACAATGAAAGTGCTCTAGATTTTGTAAACAATTATTGCAATGTCTCAAGTAAGGTGTCCTTGTTTTTCTAGACAAAAACCCGTGCACTAGTGTGATGTTTTACCCGATCCTATTTGGTTATAGATTATGGACACAATTCTTTATCATTAGCAAATTATAGGTAAAGTCTCCTATATTTTTATTAATACACGTATTAAGGGCTTTCTGGTTTAAAATTCATTTGCTAATAGTATGCAATCAATCCTGCGGGATGAAGCTATCAATGAGACGTCATGCGAAGAATAGGCTGAGCCACTTACATTCGGAATTATTCTCGCACAAATTATCCCACACACTTTTGGCAGTCGTCTTCCAGTCACTGCAACCGCTGGCCGGCGGCCCAGACTCGTAGAGGGAGGAGTTGATAATGTTGTTGTGGTCAAAATAACAGGTCAGAAAGTGGCAATGACTGGAAAAAGGATGTGCTTTAAGGATTTACTGAAATAAGGCGAGCACCACTCGTCGTCACGTACCCGAGGGAGCCCGCGTAAGGACAATTGGAACCCACGGCAACACTGCAGCCAACGCGTGCGACACGATCGTTGACGATGTTGGCAAAGTCTGCGGCCAGGAAAGCGCTGTGGAAGATCGTGATTGTATCGGGCATTTCGCTCTTTGCTTTGGTTTAGGCTCACCTGACGGGATCGAATTTTTCGATGAGGTTATCGGGGCTCTCCACCTTCCAGTGCTGCTTCCACATCGATCTGAACGCATTCCTCAGCACCTTCGACACGGTTAACTTATCAACAACGGGGGCCGCCATTATGGCCATGATCTCGCCGACAGCCGGAAACCGCAACGTGGACCGGCACATGGTGTGCTTAAAGGATACGGTGGACGCATGGACGCTGGCTAGGTAGGCCAGCTCATTGTCCCAGATAAGTCGCCGCATCCGCCTGGCACTCGGAAACGTACGGTTGGCGTTGTTCATGACCTCGCCGCTCGCCAACTGGTTTCGGAAGTCATTGAGCAGTCCCAGCACTTCCTTTTGGAAATACTGGGTGTCCGGGACGGTACCTTCAAACCTGGTGCCCTCGTATGAAGGCAGCTCATCGTCCAACTGACAAATGAAGTGCTTAAAGCCCAGTTTGTTGCAGGCATGCGTCTTATTGTCGCAGTAGTTGTAGCCGGAAGCCAGCGAGAAAAGGATTGCCAGTGGCAGTAGGAGGTAAAAAATCATGTTGGCTTACTACGAATTTGAGGAGAAAATTCTAGTTGCTCTACCAAATGACTGGACACTTGGAGAATTGTAATGTATGTGTACCTAGATTTGTTACAATCAAAAGGCACTAGGTTTTTTAAAAAATATATCTGTCATACGAGCATGGATAGCCTTTCAGTTCCAAGAGGTGACCGTGTAGTTACAAAAACTAAAACCTTTACATTGTCTAGGATTAGCTGTATGTACTAATATCATCTGTCCTGTATTCAAGCTTGAAATTTTGTATAAAAGCTGATAAAATGGCAATTCTCCCAATAAAAGTAATATATAGTTTTGTCAAAATTATTTTTATTTGTATTTTTTTTGTTGAGGGTTTGTTATTCTTTTCATTTTTTTTTTAGGAAGAGCTGTCTCTAAATTCATTTGGTAACAGTATGCAAAGTTATGTAATAAAATGGCTTGAGCTAAGGTTGGGGGCCTGAATGGCTGTAGTGAATTTTAATTTCAATTTTGGTGTTTGCAAAATGTTATACACAGAAGGGTATTTGGGGACTCGAAACGCTAACATAGATGGATTGAACAAACAAATCAGTAAACTAATTAACATAGAGCAATAGGTACGTGGTTTCGTTCACTTATTTATAAAAATATCTCGAGTGCTTTTCGTTTCTACCAGGATCTGCTATCAACAATAGTAACATCTCAACAAACTAATAAGCTTTGGGACTAGGCGGGGCGTAGCTTGGGTGGGTGGGATGTCCTTGCGAATCGTGGATTACACTTCTGTCTGAGTCAGTGAGTGAGGTTCCTGCTGTATATCCTTTCCGGTAAAATTTCAATAAAAAATTGTAAGTTTACAACCCGTACCAGTTCTGTTTCGATTTATTTATGTTATGCTTCTGCTCTGTGTTAGGCATCAATGCTTAGCTCGGTTCAGTGAATTGAAATCGCTTATGTTACGGCTATAGGTGTAGATATTAACTATGCAAGTTTCGGTATATAGGCTTGGCTGCTGCTCCAAGGACTCTGCCATGCACTCTGATTTGCTCCTCGGAAATACGTATTGTGAGTGGAACTATTAAGTATATAAGGTATATAATTATCAGTTGATTTCCTAGAAAATTTCCAAGTTCGAATTTCACTCTCTCGTTCTCTCGCATATATAAATGTCAATATGATGAGTTGTATATGTATATATAGATGACTTACACGGGGAGGCACGTAATTTGAAACAGAACAGCGCCCTTAACAATGGGGAAACAATCTATAACTAATTAAAGCGTGTGTGTTTACAGGTAAAGGGGTAAACTAAGTAAGAATACTTCCTATTTACAGACGATTCGCTCCGATCCGATCCGATCCGATAACAAAGGGGAGGGGACAACTACGAGACTAGATCTTGGAGACACGCACAGGCTTTTACATTGTATCGTATAAAAAATATATCAAGCTATACACTGTGTTTGTATCACTAACGGGGGCGAGTGCGGCCTAAAGGCCCAGATAGCCTAAACGCAGGTCGAGGATGCGTGCGACACGCTGGCCGACGCTGCCGCCGCAGCAGCGGCAGCTGCCGACGATGATGCGGCCGTGGCGGCCTCTAGATTGAAGTCCTTGCTGCGGCAGCACATCTCGCAGACGCGCTTGGTGTCCGGATTGAGGAAGGTGCAGAAGCGGCAGCTCCACTCGTTCGGACTCGTTACGATCAGCTGCGGGGACACGGCCGGCGGTTGCTTGGGCACAGCGCCCGTGCGACTGCGCGTACCAGCTGTGCCCCGATTGCCGTCCACGTTGGCCGTCTTCAAGGCGGACTTGACCTTCTTCACGCCGGCGCTGCTGCTGTTTGGCAGCGGACTCGGTGCTGGAGCCTGCACTACCTTTGCCTCTCCCCGTCGGCTCGAGCTAGGTTTCTTTTCCAGCGTTCGTGACCTCTCGTGGCCGTTCGGTTCGCCACCGGCCCGCGTCGTTGATTTCGAGGGCTCGCGTCGCTTCTCCGTCGGTGGGGCGGTGGTCCCACCGCCATTCGTTATGGCCAGCGAGTCGAGGTCCAAGCTCTGCACCAGCAAGTCTTCACGGTCCCCCAAGTCCTTGTTGTAGCCGGAGCGCTCGAGGTTCTTGAACACATAGTTCCAGGACTCGAAGCTGCCCACACCCTCCTTCACCTTTGGCATCAGCGGCGGCGAGGGGTTGTCCAGGGTCACGAAATCATCCAGGCTGGCCGACTCGTAGCTGGTCATGTCCGAAATGGTGGTGGGAATATCACGTTCATTGCCCGATCTCTTCGCAGGAGCCGTCCGGCTCGCCCGCTCCTTCAATTCCTTGTGCATCTTGCGATTATTGTCCATGGGATTCTGGGTGGGAGGGGAGGTCTGTTAGATCGGATCGATAGAATCGTTAAAAGAACCAATCTGAAGCTCACCTGCTTGTCCGCCGATCGTGGATGCTTGTCAGTCGGATTGCTGCCACCTGCCTCTGCCAGCGCCCGCATCCGGCTGCTCTTGGGCACCGGTCGGGCGTAGATGTACATGTCCTGGGCCGTTGGCGGGGGAGCCTGTGGCAACGTGGTGGGCAGGTCATAGCCCCCGTATGTGGCGTACCGTGCTGCGGTATTTCCACGCTGTACTTGACCCCGCACCAGCTCGGCATACTGCGGATCGTAGTCGTGCGTCCCGAAGTCGTGCTGCGTCAGCTGCGCCCGATCGTCAAAGTCTATGAGATGATGGTCCGGCGGATAGGTGCTCTGTCGATGCTGCATGGCAGCCAAAGCGGCAGCGGCTGGCTGATGACGATGAAAGTCGCAACTGTGTCCCGCGGGTCCAGACTTCCCCAGAGTAGCATACATGTTGGGATGCTCCCCACTGGCGTAGATGTCGGCGGGCGATGCATACGGGGCGTTCAGCTGGCTGGAGATGTTGTACGGCAGCGGATAACGATTACCGGGAGCATTGTAGGCCCCAGCCACGGCCGCATAGGAAGCACTGCTGCCCATGCTCAGTCCATCCAGGCAGTCGTAGGGCGCCTCGTAGACATGGGGCAGCTGGCACTGCGGCTGCTGCAGCTGCTGGTCAAAGGAGTGGCGATGCGGCAGATGCGCGTGCGGCTCCTGGTAGTGCTCCAGGCTGCGAGAGTGCGTCATCAACGGGCCAGGAGGCAAATGCGGCGGCTGCTGCGACGGTGGCGCCGGGTATGGCGGAAGATACTTGCCCGCCTCGTTCCCCACCATGCTTATCCCATTCGGATGCAGGACGCAGCTGTTGCCAGGGTGCGCCGGAGTGCTGTTGCCGTGCAAAGCACAAGCCGCTGATCCCAATGTCGCCACATTGCTGTAGGTGTTTTCCAGCACCGGCTGCTCCTTACGCATCCGTTTCTCGCTGAGCCGGTAAATCATCTCCTTGATGGACTGCGTTGTGCCGCCCACATGGGTCTCTCGATGCTGCAGTATCTCTTTCCAGCTGCAGCTATAGCCCGCTGCTGTGACGCCCGCATAGATGTGCTTCATGATCTGGCACTCGACGTAGGCGGCCATGGCATCGCGCGATACGTTCGTCACCTGATCCGGGCAAATGGGGCCCTCCAGCACGAACGTGTCGTCCGAGACGCGACGGTAGCCCATGGCCAAAAACAGCTGCTCGGCGTCTACGAGTCGTGATTGTATGTCGTGTTGGAAGCATCCTGAATAGGTCTGCGGGCAGGGAGAAGATAAAGAGTCAATCGTTTAAATATTTCCAAAGTAAGCAAGGAGCATACCTTTAGCGTACGATATTCCTTTCGCCACGGCTTTGTAAACAGATTGTTGGCATACTGGCTGATGGTCTCGAAGGCCACAATGGCGTTTTGGGCCGTAAAGTCGCTGAGGTCCCGCACCGATCTACGCAGAACGCGCCCAGTCTCCGGCAGGAAGAACTTGCGATCGTGACGCACCACGCAGAGGAACTCCTTCAGGCAGCCTTGGGTTTTTTCGAAAGTTTTCAAAATCAATTAATAGATTCAAAAGCAAGGCCTGGGCATGCACTTACCCTCGAGCTTTTTGCGCTCCTCCAGCTTCTGGATGTTCTCCTCGGTTTCGAGAAAAGACCAGTGACGTCGCAGTATCTCCTCCCACAGATCGGGGAGGAGGTCGCGCGGCACGAAATCTGACATGTCGGCGACGGGCTTTGGGCTCTCATTCAAGGCGCCTCCGGCTCCTGAAAAACAAAACCACGCAAAGACGGGCCAAGGTTACACTACGGCAAACATCTCGTCGAGAAGCCTTGAGTGTGCTTCTCTATAGCTATTGATTTTCTACAGCCAAGAGGATGTCAATGGATGAGGCAAAGATTCCTCCCCGCTGCACTTACTGGCATGAATCACCAGAATCATCATCATCCCTTCCCGGCATGACGCACGCCATCGAAACATGCACCAAATAAATAATAAATACCCATTCCCGCTAGTCGAGTGAAGTAACAATAACTGGCTGATAAAAGCAAACAATGGGAGAGCTTTGCGGTTCCATTGTGGCCACATCGTCATCGATAGTGGCATTCCCGAAGTTCGTAGTTTGTTTCATTATCAGTTTCCGTTTTTTTTTTGTTCCAGTCAGAACAGAAGCAGCAACTGACTGACCCCCCACTTAGCGGCAAAAAAGAAAACAGTTGGCAACAAAAGGGAATATCAAAACCAGTAGCAGCACCTTTCTAGCTTGAACAATAATAAAATAAAATACAATTTAATCTAAATACATTTGTATGTATATTCAGTTAAGAATGAGAATGAGTCACTTTGGCTTCGTAGCGAATTTATCAAGTAAGGGGATTCCCCACAAAGACAGCTGTTGCCCGTACAGGGTATTATAACTTTAGTCAGAAATTTGTTACGCAGAGAAGGAGACAATTCCAACACTATTATTCCTAATAGTTTTTGCCATTTTTTTTTTTCCAAATTGTATTTGTGTTAATTGTTAAAATTGTTAAATATTAAATGCAGTATGCGGATTTTTTTTCCCATTAAAAAATTTGCTCAGTAGCTCAGAAGACATGCTGATTTCTCGTTTAATAAAATACTAATCTCTCTCATAGTGTGGCATAAATTAAAGCCCATCGTTTGTTACTAGGTGTTACTTGTTTGTTTGCTTTAATTGTAAATTGCAGGCAAAACTCTATAAACAAGGTAGATTTTGGAAAACAATAAGTAAATTCCACATAGCCAGAGCGATTTTTAAGAGCAAAGCTAGTGATATCGCATATCAGCTAACCATACTTAAAGATAACAAACATTGAGTGCTTCTGCACCTAAATTTGATTGTCACCCCGGAGTTTTCATAGGCATTATATTAATCATTCTATTTGTTATGCAAAAAAACCATTAAGTTTCCCTAAAACGGAAGGGGAAACACTCTCTGGCTGACTCGAAGGAAAGCCCACAAATGCTCAATCGAAACTCTAGAAGCCCCTCGATGGCAACGATTGGGCTTAAACCTTTATCTCTCCGCGCAAACATGAAGAAGAGGCAGCCGGCCGACTGGGTATTTTGATATCGGCTATCGGGTGAACCAACAACGATCATCCGTCCATTGGCCATTGGCCTTTAGCAAGCAAAACAAGTCGCGAGAAACTGAAGATATAAATATATGGGGAGAGCAAAACAAGGTCCCGAGCGCCGGGTTACGTTGAATAACCTTGGGCAGTGACTCATTTTGCGGTGAGCTCCACAATCAGAATGCGAACGAGCCGCAAAGCAGGGCGTGATAAAGCAAACGACAAAAGCGCGACAAGTGTAATTGCAACTGAGAAAGTTGCGGACAGGCGGCCAAGAGAAATAAATAAATCAGGGTGTGAGTGTGGGCCAAAAGGGAGAAACTGCGACGAGCACCAGCAAGTGATAAGAATTAATTTCAAGCAGCCGGTTAATTACTCTTATCTTAATACATATTTACAAAGAGACGATTCATATAATCCGAGTTTCGGGATTTGGCCAAGACATTAACTTGTTTACAATTTAAATTCACGTACTTAACACAATTTATTTTAATTTAAACTCTGTTTTAAACTGACACTTTTGTCTGGTGTTACTGAGATACAAGATTATTAAGAAGAGATCTATGATTGGACTACATAAAAGTGTTGTTAAAATGTTATAAAGTTACCAATATATGAATTCAGAATTTAGAATTCATTTTGCAACAGTTAGGTGTTAGAATATTGTTTTGAAATTCAAACATACATTTAGAAACAATAATAAGTCAATTCATCTGGGGTTAATTAAATGCTAATTATCATGAACTTGTTTTGTTCCGTGTAATTTCATTCTCACATTTCTCAAGACCCCAAACTTCTTTGGCTAAATTGAAAAGATTTCAATTTAAATTATTAAATTGAACTTCAAGTCATTGACACAGGCATTCATGTCACAGCAGCTTACGGGTAAAGGGTTTTTTTTTATAATATTTTCCAGCAAGCTGTCCGAAGAGGTAAAGCAAGGGGGCCAAGGAAAGTTTAAGGACATGCGGGAAAAGTATAAAATCGTTGACCAAATGAAAACACTTCAATCTCAATTATAACGAGGAGAAAAGCTTAAAATCAATAAGCTGCTGTGTGTAAAACTGTGGTCTGACGGTGTTTATTTATTTACTTTAAGCCACCGAGAACCTAGAGAGCTTTCACAAGGGCCTGGATCGGCGGTCCCGAAATCCGGCCATCGTGCATAATAATTTTATGGAGCCAGTAGACTGCCGAGTAATTGAATTCCAATATTTATTGCTGTCGCAGGGCGGACCGGACGACAACCCAGCTGCAGCGGAGTGCAAATGGCTTTGAGGCAGGCCGTGAATGTGTGTGTGTTGTCCCTACAATGGACCAATTACAATGGACGGACGCAATATGGCAGGGCTTTGAAGCATTTATTGATTTAGGTAAGAGCCCAAAGTGGCCGTGTTTACAGCATCAATCGATTGAGAGGCGGGGGCGCGTGCAACAGTCTCGCATTCGCAATAGGATCCTCCTCAGCTGGCGCTGCCCTGTCGAGATGTCTGCCATGTACTGGCCACGGTGAGCGACTCTATACTGTCTGGCTACCGGCAACCGATGGCAGGGTGCTCCAATTCTTATTTTCAGCAGTGCCGTACTAAAATTAGCAAATGAAAGCTCACCCGGCGCTCATCCGCAGGCGGAAGGCGAAAGACACGCGGAATATACCTAGCTCGACGTTTGGACACCCTGCAATCGCGGGTCCAGTGCTAAACACTTACGCAAATTCCCAGATGTGTGTTCCGATTCTGTGATTTCTCATTTCTGCATTTTCCTCCGGAGAAGTCCGCGCGCGCTGGAAAAGTCAACACAAGTTCACCTCGCCACGGCTGTTGCCAAATTCGTGCGCCTGTGTGTGTGGGCGTGGGTGGAGTGGGGTGGTGGTTAGCTTTGGGAGCGGGGGCGGAGTGTGGGAGGGTCTATTTTTAGCTCTGCGACGGAAACCAGCGACACGATAAGGCGGATTCTGCTTCCGCAATGTTTTTGTTGCTTCAGCAGCAGCTGCTGCCTAGTATTATTAACGAATGTTACGCTCTCGCTCCGAGTTCTTCTTCCGCGTTTGCGTTGACAAATCTCCGCTTTCACAATCGAGTTTTCTCTTTTTTTTCGTTTGGTTTTCCACGCTGGGAAACGGGTTGCACTATCGGTTTAGTCGTCAATTTGTTCGCACAACACAATTGTTTGCGTCCGCAGGTAAATAATAAAAAGTCTTTGTTTTTCACTTTTTGTCGTTATCAGTGTGCCCAGATGCCGGTTAGGGCGAAACCCGCAGTTTTTCTGGCCACCTTTGATGGCACGGGCATACTGAAAAATTTTAAATATCTTGGAACACGAAGTTTTCATTTTGGCTAATTATAATTATTCTGCAATATTGTTGGTGTCAAACTTAAATATCATTATGTTCAATTCAGGTATTTAAAGTTAAAGTTAATAATAATCTTTATTAAGTAATTTTTTTTTTTAATTTTACGAAAAAGGGTTTGTTGTTTTTTACTCCTAATAAATTTATTTGCTCGAATATTGAGCTCAGATATTGCCATAATTATTTTATCGGGCGATTATAAAATATACAGAAGTTAAATTATAATTAGTTTTTTTTTCAACATGCATATGTGTAGATATGCCGTAATTTTTGTAATTTTAGAATTTCTGTTTAAAGTCTTGCATAACTCATGGTCATTTTCGATTCCCAACCGTCGTCACACAAATTCTTCTCACTCGGATCTTCATCAAGATCATAATATTCATCGCTGCTGATGATTTTAATAATGTCGTCGGGCACAGTTACTTGATTCTGTAAAGGCAATTAAAATTAATATAGAATAATTTTACATGGGACAAATCAATTTCAGGACATACCTTAATAATCAATCCCTCAATTTTTTGGGTATTCCTATTGAGACTCAGTTCAATGGGTAGTTTCCTGTGCATCTCTTTTCTGGCCTGCTCATGGCGCACCCGGGCGACGATCTTCAGCATTAGCTCGCGTTCTGGCCTGGCCAAGCCGTAAGCACCCAAGCGGCTTAACTTAGGGCATGCGATGAAGAGATCAAGAACGGCGGCATGGCTCACCTTGCTGCAATAAAAGGCGAGTTCCTCCAAGTTTTTGAGATCTTCAAACTCTTTTACGATGTCTCCCGTCATGCCCAGCTGAAAGGGCAGAATTAGCGTGCGAAGTCCTGATAACTTGGCCATAAGAGAAAGCTGCCTATTGGGCAGCTTACAGCCACCATTATCTTCAAATCGTTCTAGCTGCTCTGCTTTGTGTTTCACCAGCTGATGGATAAACCCCTTACTGGGGTCTTCAGCGTAACACGTAGTGTCCATTGTGACGCTCTTCAGTTTGGGAAGTTGGGCCAAGATCTGGCAGTCCATGTCGCTGTGGGTTGTTATATGGAACACTTCCAGGGAAGGGCAGCAGTTTTCCCTAACAACATATAACCACTCTTTTGCATTAAGATGTGACATTTCACAGGTAAGCTCCCTCAGTTTGGAAAAGTGCTTTAAAATTGTGATGAAGTCATAGATCATATCGCAACGGGTCAAATCCAACTTCACGATGGAAGTGGGCATTTTAAGCATGGTGTCCTTTGTTATTACTTTTAGTGCCAATGAAAGGGAAATCAGATTTCGGCAGTAGCCGGCAACCGTAGCGAGCACTTCGTCGTTTACAATCGTTCTTGAAGCCAACGAACATCTTAAGTCCTGTACTTTATCACCAGTCAGGTGAAAGAAGTCATTAAAGTCCCACAGGGTCATATGGCCAAACTGATGCGCATCTATGGTCTTGCACGACCGAGTAGCGGCGTTCTTGTAGGCCGCTCTGAAGCGCTGGCAGGTCCTGGCGAAACGTACCTTATCACGAAGGTCCAGGAACTGCAGAATATGAACCCAGCAGTCATCGGGTAGTCTCAAAATAGGCGCCGTCTGTGGTTGTTGCTCGGTAGGTGTTCCATAGGCATCCGGCTGCTGCCAACTATAGCATGGTTCTACCTTGAAATACTTTCCCTCTTCATAAAGAGGATAGCATAACAAGACACTACGCACAAATATATAAGTTTAAAAGCGAGTTAGGGTCTCAGTAAGAGATAAGATAAACACACTAACCTTGCTGCATCCTCGGCGTTGGCATACAATACCTCGCCACCTAGACATTCATGTTGCAACGAATTCTTCAGATCCCTACCCTCTAAACTTAGAATATAATTAAGCAAGGCCCTAGATAAAAGAAAATTAAGTTAGGAATTGGAATCTCAGTAAGGAAGCGAGGCACACTTACTTTTCTGCTTCCTCGACGCTGGAATATATGACACCGCCACCTAAACATGGTTCACACATGTTCTTCGGGTCCTTGCCCAGGCGCCACTCCAAAACATTCCCGAACCTCTGAAAGAACGCCTTTAAAGTGTTCTCCGCCATCTAAAAAAAGAAGAGCTAAAGACAAAGGTTCAAAAAGGACAGCAAAATTATACCTGAGGACAAACTTTGAAAAAACGCAGTCTCTTTACTGGAATGTCGTCCTCGGTGTAGGCAATTGGTCCTTCGATGTAATGATCGATGCAGTGATCTTGTTGTTCAAGGAATAAAGATATTTTCAAGGCCTGCTATGATATGATTTTTACTTTAAGTTACCTGGT